>JASAND010014839.1:0-14703 GCA_030248195.1 Trissonchulus latispiculum
GCAAACTGATACAAAGTCTACGAAATTTACATTTACATTTTTAATTTACAAAATAAATATTTAAAACTAATTAAGAAATTTCTAGGCCTAAATTAAAATTATGATTCCACATTGACCCACTTTAAATTCGAGCAATAATTTGATTTATTCAATAATAATTTATTGCCCAGATTCAATAAAGTTTGTCGGGAGTTTCTTGGCGCCCGAGAAAATATGATAACTTTTAAAACTCCTATTTTTAAGACGCCATCTGGACGTGAGCCTTGAGGTAAAATTCTACAATAACTGTAAAGACATACGATTTTATTTGAACGCCATCTGGACGTGAGCCTTGAGGTAAAATTCTACAATAACTGTAAAGACATACGATTTTATTTGAACCGACCACTAAATGAAACAGATATAATTGGTTAAAGTCGGTTCAGTTGCGTTTTCGATGAAATTAAAACCACTTCAACTTCTTTGAAGATTGCGCATAATTATGTAATATTGCATTTGGTTGATGATATTTAAGCATACACTTAAAATTTGTGCCGATAGAGCGCTAAAACAATACAGGTTAATGGTTTGTGTAACGGCACTATTGGTTTGTGTAATGGCACTTTTGGTTTGTGTAACGGCACTTTCTGCTGTAGAATGTTATTAGTATTGCTTGTTAGAACCATACATTAACATAGGGTCAGGTTCTGGTGGTTGCTTGTCCCCAAACAATTTTGAGGGAGCTTGTACCTTGAACAAAAATTTTCAGTGTGCCTCAAGATTAAATTTGTAATTTTTTTGAAAAATTAGCCCTAATTTTATTAAAATTTACAATTTTTTATCAAAATTTGCAAACAATCTTCAATTTTTGGAAAGAGTTTCAAAATTTTGCCTGATTTTTCCGGAAAATTCAACCGGCGAAGCCGGAAATTTTTTGAAATTTTACTGTAAAAACTAATTTTTTTCCGGCTATTTTTGGTTGCCCCTTGGCCATTTTTCTTTGCCCCTTGTCCCCGACTGCGATAGGGTTGTACCTTGTCCGGTTGGGGGGGCTTGGACCCCCCAGACCCCCCCGCGTTAACCTATGGTTAGAACATAAGATAATAATATATAAGATTTGGATTGAGCTTCGATTGAGTATAAACTACGAGCTGGAATAAAGACACGTTTAAGTTTTATGGGACACAGTTAGGCTGGGCTCCGACGTCTCTAGCCCGACTAAGGGTGGGTGTATTTTTCGGACCCGGCCGGTGTATTGTTTCGAACCTTTACTATACTCGTCTTGGTTAAGCCTAAGTAACGAAATCCAGGAAGAGGGTGCCGACCTTCTGTTTTCGCTGTTGTGTTGATTCCGATTGCTGAAAAAAAAATTTATCCGCATGTTCGTGTTCGGCAAAGCAGTGCCCGCGAATTAATTATTTAATTAGTGCGCGTCGGGTTCAGCGACCGCGATAACCCTTATATGAGTTTAAAAATGGCCAAAAACTGCATTCTATTTTTGACCATCTTCTGTGGAGTTGGGATATAGAAAATAGAAATGTCCAGATCGTTCCGTTTTTGAGTTTGAAGAAAAGTGCTTCTCCAAGCATGACTTACACGGAAAAAATAAACGGACCTAACTTGTCCTGAAGCAAATATTCAAAGTTGAAAATTCGGACCAAAACTTTTTTGCTGCTCGTCGTGCTGATTCCAACTATATCGAATTTGTCTAGTTTCGTTAATTAATTGAATTAATTAATTAAATTATTATTTGAATTAATGAATAGCTAAATTAAATGCTAAATAAATAATCCTAATCAAACTGTCAATGATTCATACCATTCAGGAAATAAATATTGCTTTAATTTGTTAAAGTAAATGTGTAGAAATTTCTATAAGTCACCAAAAAAGGAATAGTCAGTCACACAACTTTAAACGAATAGAAAACGTCTTTAATTAGAACTGTATAATCTTCATTACTGTGGTGACGTAGGAATTTGATCCTACAATTCTTTCTGCTGTAGATTGTTATTAGTATTGCATGTTAGAACATAAGTAATATATAATATTTGGATTGAGCTTCGATTGAGTATAAACTAAGAGCTAGAATAAAGACACGTTTTGTTAGCCATCACAACAATTCCGTTATGTCAGACCACAGACATGTGTTGCGTCTACCAAAAGATTTCGAGTACACCATTATAGCAAGATTCCGTGGAACCAATTTAGCGGGGACAAAATCATTCCACGAAAATGTGACTTGGTTTGAATTTTGCTGTCAACTTTGATAAAAAATGTTTCCAGAAAAACTAGCTGATTTAACCGGAAACTAGTCAATCCCGAATTAAAATTAAAAAGCTACGTTCTAAACATACAAGAAATTTTACAAAAGTCTCTCCAGTGGTTAGAAATAGAGTTGTGCCGTTAAGAAGTTTGCAGTGTCGGGCCTGTGCCTGCTGAATCGTCCGGGCCGGGCCTCGCGCCGGCCAGTGCCCAGCCTGGGCCGGCCAGGGCCGGAAAGTCCAATTCATGGCACGGAGGGGCTGATTGTCCGGTAAAAGCTCAACATCTAAAAGACGGTGTAAAGTAATGTTACTGAAATTTATTACATCGTAGGCTGCTACTGGAAGCTTAAATTAAACATTCTAGTGTAGATAATTTAGAAAACATTTAAACATTTGAAATATGTAAAACAAAATTTAGCCTGGTGTAATCGGGACCGATCGGGACGGGCTGGCAGGTTCGGGCAGGGCTTTCGTGGCTGACCGGCCGGGCCGGGTACGCCGCTACAATCACCGGACCCGGGAAGGCCCGACGCATGGAAGCTTCCGTCAGAGCTGGAATCTTGCTGGCAAGAATTAAGGCGGGGATGTTTCCACGAAAGCCGGCTGAGTCGGTAGGAAACACGCCGTCTGGGTAAAGCTTGAAAATTTTCCTGAAATTCAGCTCATAAGGTTTTCATACATAGTGGTGTACTCAGAATCTTATGATAGACGCATGGGATGTTCCAATAACGGCTTCTCCATATTAAAAATAAATATCAATAAATCTTCCATATTAATTGTAGAATTTGTTAATAATTGTGATTTGTTAGACTGAAAAACTTACAGTTTAATATGGTCGATGGTTTCTGAAAACTATTCATTGCTCATAGTCTATTTTGGAAGAATGACATAATGGATTAAGGACTGCGGCAAATAACTGCAGATAAGTTGCAATAGTCTGGAATTTTTTATTCGAGTACAAAACAGGATTAAAAATCGTGCCTATACGTTTCCTACATTGCTAGTGACGTTTGAAGTTGCTTATATTGCTAGTGACGTACACTACAGCACGGCCAGTAACTAGCTACAGATAAGTCGCAATGGTCTGAAATTTAGCAGATATATGCAGAAAAGCATTAGAAATCGTACCATACAAGTTTGCTTCATTCATAGTGAAGTTTGCAACTCCGTATACGTGCACTTGCACTGAGTTTGAGTGCACTATGTGCCTCTAATTCCGTAGACGCACTAGACTTTGATTTGGAGTTCAAGCTATTGTCAGGGTGAGGTTTTGCAAAAGGCATCTAATTCCGTAGACGCATACATGTTCAAAATTATTATATTGGTTCAGTAATCTCATTAATTTTTCTTTAATCATTTTAAAATCTAGTTATAAATATTTGTTAAAGCATGAAAAGCATCGCAACTCATAAAATTGTTTTCCGGATATCTGGCAAAGTTTCGAAACTATTCCCATTTTGGAAACTACTATGTTTAATGTTTTAATAAGGTGTACTATTCATTTCAAAATTGTGTTTTGAATTAATTTGTTTGTTATGTATGTAATATATATTTCTGCAATCAACAAATATGGGTTGTTCGGCGAAGCTGTGCACATGTTAATTATGATCAAACGGGTATTCATAATGGTCCTCAATTTCTTGCCGTGCGGATATGGATTCGTCGACTTGTTGGACTGTCAATTTTGCGTTCTAACTTGGTCAATCCTACTTGGGACCGAATGCTTTGCAACCATCCTCAAACCAATGACGTTGTAATCGATACTCAGCTGAACCTGTTTGCCCATTATTTTAAGCGTCAGTGGCTACGTGACCGAATCGTATCGATTTGTGGAATCATTTCGGCAGTTCAGGCCCACGTACTATCAATAATGCGGAAGGCTATAACAATAGCTTAAATGCTAAATTTAAGCAAATCCAGCCACAATTGGGCGTGTTCCTGACCGAATTTCAAAGCTTTCATCATCAAATTCAAGTTCGTGGACGTCAACTTTTGAATGGAGCGGCGCCTGTCCCCAGAATGCAGCGATATATTGATAATGATTATGCCATCACGAATGCTAGGAATAATTTTTTGAACATTATTGGCGGCTTCGATCCAAAACAGCCACAGTATCATTTGTCAATGGATACGGAAATCATAGCTTATCTCGATTATGTACAGAATCGCTTAGGTTGATAGTCTCACATAGTAATTATTGTAGCGTAATCGTTATACTGTTTTACTGTAATCACTGTAAGATATTTGATTGTTTGAAAATTTAGTTTAGTTAGTTGTAGAATTTGTTGTCTTGTATACTTGCGTGTTATGGCATACGCTCAAATTAAAGATAAGTTAAAGTAAATACATATCATACGCTTTGTGCCTCAGTGATAGTTCTGTGTGCCTCAGTGAGACCGTTTTGTGCCTCAGTGAGAGTTTTGTGCCTCAGCGAGACTTGTGCCTGAATGAGACTATCTGTGCCTTGGTGAGACTGTTTGTGCCTCAATGAGACTTATGCATGGGTGAGACTACACCGAAAAATTAACTCAAGATTAACTTAATCCAATGTTAAACTTTTTCGTGTTGCACTATCAGATAAGAAAAGCTAAACTAATTTTAAGTTAATCTGAAGTTAATCTACAGGTAAACTATTTCTCACGTAAATATGCGTTTTGGCCAGTGAAATACAGTAACGTGATAGCAACTGAGCAATAGCAACAAGCCATATCTAATTTTTAATTTATTTCACGACGTTACGACTAACCGGATACCGGTAATTTGAATCGAAAATCAAATCAAAATCAAATTAAATTTTGCATATATATAATTAAACTTCTAAAATACACAAATTTGAATGAACTTGTCTTTGCTGCAAGCTTGCTTTCTTCGTGGTGGATCCAATCCTTTTCCCAAATTAAATTAAATAAAAACGAAAAATATTAGATTTGGGTCTAGTATAGGTACGTAGTGTTGTCACGTTAGAGAAAAATCCGGGCCGGGCTAGGGCCAGGCACTTCCTAGTCATCCGGGCCGGGCCCAGACCCGTCCCGAAGGCCGAACCCGAAACAGGCCCGAAGCCCGGCCTGGATATCGGGCCTGAAACCGGCCCGAATGGTCAAAATTAACAAAAATGATTTTCGACGCAGTTTTTGGCAGATAACAAACTTAAGTGATATATAACTTAATATATGCGTCTATCAAAACAGTTTGAGTATACCAGTATAGCAAGTTTCCGCAGATTAGACATATGAAAAACTAGCCAGCTGAATTCCAATTTTTCCGAGCACTTTTTCAGTAGCCTCGCAAGATGCCTTTTAACTGTAAGTGGTGCTTTAGAGTTCCCTTATATCAAACTTTCTAAATGTAATACTAACTGTCTGATTGCTGCAAACCCTGTGCTGTAACAGAGCCGAAAATTCGACTGGAATTGCAGCTATGTTGGTTCTGCGGAAACTCGCTATAATGGTGTAGTCAAAATCTTTTGATAGACGCAATATATAAACATAAATGTATATAAAAATAACATATTATGGAAAAACAATAAATTGGCTCAAAAGCAATTCCTCTTAAATCTAAAATAAACCTTTAGTGTTACCAATAGTACGGACGAAGGGATGGGAGGGACGAAAATCAGCGGGTAGTAGAGGGCTACTGGCAGTGACGGACATAAAGAACTGGAACAAATGCATACATGGAATAAAAGGCAAAGTTAACGAATGAGAGTTTTTCGAAAGGTCATGCCATCCCATCCCACTTGTTTACTGAAAATCCCAAATTATCCCATGTTATCCCGCATTGGCTGAAACTTGAATGCAAGCTCAGATGAGTATTTATAAGTTCATAATTGTTTCATTTAACGACGAACCGAATTATGTAGATATAAAATCAGTCAACTAGTAATTAACATTATGCATTGTTGATTAGTTTCTTTCAAAAATCTTAACAAAGACAAGCATATTTGAGGTATGTAGGTACTAATGAGGAATTGACAAAATTCTTACCAAAGTTGAATTTTTCCAAAAAATTATGAAAGTATTTATGTAATCTAGATTCTCTAGCTCGGTGCTTTCAATACCAAATTGACAGAAAAATACAAATTTTAAATTTGAAGACAAAAAATTTTCTTGAACTGCAGTTTTGAATATAGGCGGATGGGATAGCAATAGCTGAATACCCGATATCCGGATGTCCACCATTAAGGTAAAATAGGCGGATATCCGGATATGGATAATAACGTGTCCATCACTTACAAGGGATTTTAGCTATAGTTTCAGTGTTTTAATGGGCGTTCCAAAATAATTCCAGCTTCAGTCGGCGGAAGAAAATTGTATCAGTTTCAGTTTAAGTTTAGCTTTTTAAGTCGCAAAACAAAATAATTTCGGTTTTAGTTCTAGTTCTTCTTTCTTTTCGGACGAAAGGAACGTTTCTAGTTTTCAGGTTAAACTTTTACACAAATTTTAACTTCAGTTTCACTTTCTGTCGACGGAACTAATTTCAGTTCCAGTTTCAGGCCACTTGACTGAAACAAAGACCTGCACAACCAGTTAATAGGTTCAGGTTCAGTGACTGAAGCTTCACTACCGTCTGTTCTAATTGGTTCGTTGTTCTGAAGAACGAATGCAAAAAATAATAAAAAATGTTAAAAATTAAAAAATGTTAAATATCAAAATTAAAAACATGAACAAAATAACAAATTAACTTTGACAAAATATTAAACAAAACCGTAGTCTGGATGCATTTTTCAGTAAATCCTGCATGTTTAATAATCAAAAAGGCGCAGCTCCAGCTGACAGCTGTAGGCTAAAATAAACTGCGATCGGAGCTGTTCGTGCACGCAGCAGTAGACTCGGAAAGCATGCATCTAACAAGAGTTTAGTCAAATCCGATATCAAATTCATGGTTCGGGCAAACACAGCACAATAATGTTGATGCAGTCGCCAAGACCGATAGTTTTCAGCTGTTTTTCTTTTGAAACATTGAACGTTTTGAACAGCCACATGAAGATATAACTATTGAAAAGCTGACTACTGTTGTGATAAGAAAAATATGACTTGTTCTGTTTTTGCCTCTGATAAAGCAAAAGAATATAGATAATAGATAATCGGTTGAATTGATGAAGAGTTCATCATAGATGCACCTAGTAATTTTTATACGTTTGAAACTATTATCAAAATTCAAAATCCAAAATTTTGGTATTCCACTTAGTTGGGTATCGACTTTATGGATTACTGAAAATTTTGGTATAGGCTTCATGGATTACGGTCCATTTGTGTTGCGGGTTTATGGATTACTGAAAATTTGGGTATAGATAGACTTCATGGATTACGGCCCATTTGTGTTGCGGCGTCGTGGATTATGCGAGTTTTCTGTCTCAGCGCAGTGGATTACTGACTGAATTGTTCTGATTGTTGTGGATTACTGTTGTATGTGGTTTGAAAGCTAAGGATTACTGTCCAGGTTATGGTTGTTGCCCTAGTGGCATAGATAAATTCTTTTGAATAATTTGTTGAAGATAAATTGTTTAGTTGTGAAAAATAAATTAAATTAAGGCTTCGGTTTATGCTTAGGGTTTGGCTTAGGCTTAGGCTTAGGCTTAGGATTACGCTTAATCTCATTTCTGATACTATTTTACTCTATTTGTATATAATTAACTTATACGCGTTAGGGTGTTAATGATTAACAAGAGAATGAATCAGATACACGCTATCAACAGCCAAATTTGCGATTTTTGCCGACAGAATAATCTCAGTTCTGTGGAACATTTAATACATGCTTTTGTAACTTGCCCCAAGCTCCTCAAGTTTTGGAAAAGGGCAGATTTTTGCACTCCCAATTTTTACTAATACCAGCAAGTCGAAGAGATCAAATGCCTACGTCAAGTTGTGACGTCATATTGTCAGTTCTGTCGGTTTAGGTGGTATACAGTACAGTCCTATCGAAATGTTGTACTAGTCGTCATGGATTACTTACTTCAAAACGTGGCAACTAAAGTAGGCAGCCAACAAAAGACACACACTATTGTAACTAAACAATTTCATAGCTATTAATTAATAATCCATGAATACAAAACCATCAAAGCGGATTTTGTCCCAAGTATAATCCCACCATCCCATATGGGGCGAGATCTGAATCCCATGCCATCCCATCTAGTGTTTGAGGCCGGCCGGCCGCCGGCCGACGACTTTTGCTCGCCGGCCGGCCGCCGGCTGGGATACAAATCACCAATCAGAAATTTACAAAATAGAGCAACTAAGCTTAAAAAGGACTCCAAATCTAGTTTTGCTAATTTTTTATGCTATGCTGCTATGCTCTAACATTATATCCGAAAATAAATATCTTAGCAGTTATAATAACTGCACTGCAAACTGCTCTATGCCGGTAGCCGGCCGGCCGGCTAACGGGCTCACCGGCCGCCGGCCGGCCGGCCAATGGGTACGGCGATCCGGCCGGCGATCGTCCGGCCGGCGGCCGGCCGGCCGGCAGTCGGTCGGTGAAACCCCGGCCGGCCTCAAACACTAATCCCATCCCATTCGTCAACACTGGTAACAGGGCGTTTTGTGAAGCTTTTTGATTGGTAAGGGAGGAGTGATTTGAGTATCAAGCAAAGAGAATTAGGTGCATTTTAAGCAGGGATTACTGTGTGTTTGCGATGGTGGTTGAGTCGGTCGTGCGTACACACAGACCGTACACATTTTCAAGTCTTTTGACATTTGGCAAATGTTTTACCATCCACAGGGGCTGTTCGTCCTCTAACCAGTTTTTGTTTTGTGTTATGGTAAAAAATCATGTGTCGTTCCTCCTCCCCAAATTAGCCTCCATCTACATCACTACGAGTCCGAAGTGAATTCGAATTGCTTACGTATAAAGATGCCTTCATTCCAATACAAACAACTATCGTACTGTCCGAAGCCGAAGGTAGTGATTCTTTTGGCAAAGTTTTCATCTCATTTGTTATTGCCATTTCGCCAATTGCTCATATATAGTTTTTCTCATCTTCAGGCCAGATTTGCAAATCCGATTTTCTAGGAAAGCATATCTCCAAGCAATGGGCTGTGAAAAATTCATCCTGGATGCCTCTAAGAACAATTTAGCATGCATATGAGTACCTGATATATGAAATGTTCCCCAAGGGATTCTGTAAGCTCACCCCTTCGTTCTAGCAGAGAAAGCTTAAAGTAGGACAAAAACTGTCTTAGAACTTTTATGCTAGTCTCTCTTCTCAGTTCTCTTATCTTCAGTATGGTGCACATTGATTTTAAGGACGAAAGGGTTCAGCTTAGCAAAAGGGCTTAGCTAGAAGTAAAGCTTCTGAGTTTAGCATTGACGTAAGCTGGGGATCTAGTCAGCCTGTGCCCAGAGAGATTTTCTTTTATCCAGTTTCTTTCCACTATCCAGCCCACACAGAGACCCCCTTTTCATTAATTTAAAATTTCCGCAATTCGCCTTTTACCCTTATTTACTTCAGCTCGGGCTCTGGCATGACAATTTTGATATAGTCCAAATGAATAAATACGACCACACATTTCATAGGGTTTCACATTTACCTAGGCTTCAATTCCAGGCTTTCTGTCTGCCTCCCAATTACTGACTAATGCATTCACACACCAAACCTGGAACGAAAATCATACCTATTGACAAGGTACCTATGATTGAAACTGAAGCCAAACAAGCGAACATGCCCCGTGCTAGGACATCATAATGCCGTCCCTGCCCTGTATTATAAACCTTATGTAGCTTCAGTTAATGCGTAGGCAGGTAGCTTTGTACGTAGTCGGTAATTTCGAAGGAAAATGAACGTAGCTACATTTGTTCCATATTGACAGTTAATTAGGTTCTGTGGAAAATTGGAAAGCAGGACGCCGAAATAATGAACGTCGAAGTCGTCAGAAACTTTATGGGTGTGGTGGTACACTCATCGATGATATTCAGATTTGCAGAGTTCAATTAGTTCCGTTGGCTCAGTAGTTACAGTTTGCGTTATACTTGTGAATTGCGAAAAACAGTTCTCTCAGCAATTTCCTGTCATCTCTTAGGAATGTTCGATTTTATGTATACAAAACCATTTGAACCATTGAAACCACGTTTGAACCGCCACTTTTACTTGACTTTAAAATTTTTTATTCACTCAGTCACATTTCAGGAATTGAAACTGAAATTAGAGACCGCTGACTGAACCTGAAACTAAAACTAAACTAGTTTGAGCGATGACCAAGCTTGCTAATGTGGCGGTTACTAAACGGTGCAGTGAGATAGCATTTAGAATTTAAACCTGATCGAACGCGTACTGGAGACCTGCTCGTGGGTCGTGGAGACTGGAAAGAACCGAATGCTGGAAAGAATTGTTTCCGAAGACCCTGCCTAGACCTTAAGGTGTTCGCAGTAACTGTCCAAAATCCCAAACATTTCATTGTTTACCTTGAATGACTGGCCAGAAAGGCACTGGCCGTCAGGCTAGAGCTGGGCCGATCAGCTCCGGACTGTTTGAACACAGATTTAACCTACAGCTTTAATTTTGTTGGCTCAATGCGATCGTCAAATAATTAGTCTGATCTAGGGAATGCCTGGGTATCAGGCTAACTATCGAACGGGAAACCTGCATAGAGGAACTGACCCGAGATATGTCCTGGATGCAGAAACCCTGTTAGGACAGACAGGAGACTGCCCGTTGATGTCCCGGGGTTAACATTCATTCTGTTCCTGGACCACTTTCTGGTAGATTTTGGGTGCCCTTTAGCTAACAGCTAAAACATTGATCAAAGTTTGTAAGGAATAGGTATCTGATCCTCACGGAGACACCACTATTGGCTGTTACTTTCATATAGCACAACTTATTAGCTACTACGACAAGAAGGCTGACACTTAAAAGCAGTAATTTGATAGCAACTTTGACGCACTGAAGCGGCAAGATTAAAATCAGTCAACGAGTCGATTGGGAAAATGTCGATTGGTCGAAAGGTTTGCATTTGCACTGATGGTTGCCGCTTCACGCAAAGTCAGCACGTAGTACAACAGTTTCTAGATATTGTACGTAGTCCTTTTTTGGTACAGAGATACCATCGACAAGGAAAGCAACACTACAAAACACTTCTGAACAGAGTACGATTAATTCAACAGCTATGATTTTTAAATCTTTTCAACTTTTGAAATAGTAAATAGTCCATTTTCAACACTGTGGCCAGGTCATTTTCACAGCAGTACAGGAAAGAAAATTGCATGAACTATCGTCGAATGGACGAAAGTTGAGTCATGACAAATATCGATCCTAATTTTTGCAAACATCCTTTTTATGCAATTTTAAAAAAACATAATTTCTCTGAAATAGTCCCAGTTGCAATTTACTCAGGGATTTCCCAGAGCGTATTTAGACTACAAAAATTGTGCCCATCCTTTCATTATAATAACAGGTTTCCTCTCATCTTTCATTGTATGATTAAATTTTATGATACGCATGCGGTCTAAAATTTAGCACAAATAATTGGGCAGCTATATTTAAAATGTAATAAAAACGAGTACTTCGATAAAACATAAAATAACGATTAGGTTAGATAGTTATTTAGATATCTAACAAACAGTGTGTCTGACTGTGAATGATTTAGGTCAGAGGCCTCTAGTCATTTAATATTGTAATATTTTGTTAATAGGACACACCACAGTCTTACGCCCCTCTTTACCAAATCCTGCTTATGACTGAAGATCTGCTTCTGACTTCAGATTTAAAACAATGACGTACCAGGCACCCTGTACCAATATTTGCTGTTCTATTCCTTTAAAGGGTCATCAGGGGCCCAGTTCATCATTAGTCACAAGTTCACAAGCCACAACTTGTGAACTTGTGGCTTGTGGCCACAAGTTGTCAAAAATTGGGTTTCATCAAACTTTGCTGGCAACTTGTGGCCACAAGTCACAAGCCACAAGCAAATAACAGGTCTAACCAGAAAAAATGTGGAAGGTTAGAAAATATTAGTGAGGTAGAAAGGTCAATAAAATTTAGGTATATCTGATTCGTTTATTGTTTTCAAGTTCAGAAAGTTTAATTATAGCTGAATACGAGTGAAAATTAACTTTATATTAATTTTTGATTAATTATTATTTGAATGCCACAAGTGCTGCTTCGACTTGTGGGGATTTGCAGTTGTCTGCAGGGACTTGTGAACTTGTAACTTGTGGCTTGTCGCTTGATGAAACTGAAATGAAAAATCAACTTGTGGCGCACTTGTCGCAGGCAGGGACTTTGCTTGTGACTTGTGAGTAATCGTTGATGAAACCGAATTTGCTTGTGGCTTGTGAACTTGTGAACTTGTGACTAATGATGAAATCGGCCCCAGGAAGGTGGCTGTAAAAACTAACGATATTTCATTTTCGGCACTCAATTTCAAAAACACTAAAATCATAAAATTGTAGATAAATGAGGTAAAAATGGATTAGCAATTCCTGTTTTCAGAATTTAAATTACCTTATAAAAATGGATTAGCAATTCCTGTTTTCAGAATTTAAATTACCTTAGTGTTTACCCCCACGCATGTGGCTCGAATTGCTTGCATCAATACATCAAGGAACCGCTTTTAGTTGAACGCAAAGGCATAATATAGTCCAGTTATATTTCATGTAGACATATGGGTAGTATATGCATCCCACATATTTCTGTATGATAAATATAAGCCCTGAAAATTATCTACGTTCATGAATCTTATATCTGTATAGCTTGGCTTCGCATATTCGAGGATACATAGATGTACGTATGCATACACACATACATATAGTGTCTATGGTTTCCATCATTATAATACCAAGAGTACATAATAGGATAGATAGAGAAGTAGGGTATGTGCGTGCAAGGAGCAATTACTGGGAACCCCTTTTCCTTTTCTATCGACCCATTCTAGATGAGAACCCATGCATTATTCAGTCCTCCTTTAGCTCTTTTCATTTCTCTCGTGCAAAGGCGTCATCTGATCTGAAAAGGCTTTGCTCGGAGTAAACACAGCCTGCATTTGATTGGATAGCGCTCCCCAGGCCTTCGCTTGAAAATTGATGTTGAACTGCACACACTATCTGGGCCTCAAAGCTAACAGTAGGGGCCCGAGCTGCAGTTGCAGATTTTTTCACGGAAGTCGACCACTTTGGGCAGTATACTGGTGGACCTATCCCCGTTTCAGTCTTAGGAATTCAATCATTTTTCAAAACAATATACCTTGATATTTAAGCTTTAGGATGAATTTTCTTGCCAGGGTCCCCCCCTGTCCAAAGGAAACTAGTCAGGCCTGCTCTAGAAAATAAATGGGAAGGCAGGCTGTGTATGTAATGTATGTGTGTGTATGTGTGTATGCCATTGAACGTCAGTAGAGTGTGCAATCTAGTTTTAGCGCTCTCAGTGTACCGAGCAGTGTAAAGCGCTGGGGTAATTTGATGCCAGGCACCGCTATTGAAGGGAAGTGGCAGTGTGTTCGTTTGTACAGTACGGTGCGTGTGGAGACTTTCATATATTCAATTCTTACGTTACGATAGTCTTGGATTACGGTAATGGTGGCGTGGAAAAGCTGAAGAAGCGAGATTTGGTGGAGAAAAACATAAAAATCCAAAAAAAATTAATTCCTACATTGCTCACAAGCTTCTAGTGATCTCAAGACAAGTTCAAGCGAAGCCTAAGGTATGTAGTATCGTCATATCTTATTTTCCTATATTTAACTTAGTTAGGATTTCGCCATTTATGTCCACGCAGCCGCCTATAAAGCTTTCGTTGTGACCTTATTCCTGGTAAAGGTGGAGAACAGTGTGAATTGAGATTGATCAATACAATTCTTAATTCAACCAAGGTTAATTTGTGGCTGTTGGTATTGAGTATTTTAAAAAACTTAAGAATTTCCACATGCTAGTACTAGTAGGGGTGGTATTTGTAACTATTATTAGGATGGTACAATTGTAGTAAATTCAAAATATTGAAATTTAATTACAGTAAATTGCAGAAAATTCAAATTGTATACATAATTTCCCATAAACTGTCTACTTGGTTACCTGAAAAAGCAAAACAGAAACTGGTATCCAATATTTGTCTCCGAGGCAGAAACTGATCAGTTAATAGCTATCTACATATTGTTGTGGACTATATAAAATTAGGTCCTTTTGGACTAAATTAACTCCCCAAAATTATGCAACTCTAAAGTTTTAACCAACTTCATGACTTGACAAACTTGACGGATTGAGCTGGTGGTTTTTGTATGCATTCTTTAATTTAATACTGGAAGGTTTTGTTGGCACGTGGCTTGCAAGAGATATATCTCACTACTGTGAACGTTTTGTTTTCCTCATTTCACTTTGATTCCCGCTTTAAATCCAATCTCCAAAGTCAAGACTGGCCATTTTGGGCATTTGAACGTATTGGGCAACGTCCACTATGTTTTAGTTGAAATAATATCGCTAAATTCAAGACGCCAAGACGTGAACCGAGCTAAGAGCTTGTCTTCATTATGAGGCCCATGTC
>JASAND010014841.1:0-17636 GCA_030248195.1 Trissonchulus latispiculum
CATTAAAAAGTTCTGGCCGAAAATCTGAAAAGTGGGTTTTTTCCCGCTTGACTATAAAATTAGTATTACTAATCTTGGTAAAAAGGTAAAAAGGTACATAAAAGGTAAAAACCTAAGTAAAAACACACAAGATTTCGCTGTTTTTAAGCTTAAAATGAACTTTAGCTAAAAAATGATAAAAGTCTTGCAGATTTGACCTGGAAAATTCAATTTTTCTACAATTTGGGGCAACCAACCGCCAAAACATGGGTGAGAGCATGCCGAAAAGTGGTAGGGGGGTAGGTGAAAGTGGGCCCCGCCCCACTAAAAACTGGCTAATCTCATAGACAAGCAAAGACAAGCCTTCACTGTATATACATTTTTGTTGTTTGCAGAGTACCCTTCCAGTGCGCGTCCTGAAGCATCTGGGGATCGAGTACCTCATTGTGACCAACGCAGCCGGCGGAGTCAATCCCCAGTTCAGTGTCGGAGACATCATGCTCATCAAAGACCACATCTGCTTTCCCAGTCTCGCCGGTCTCAACCCTCTCAAGGGACCAAACGAGGAAAGGTAGACAAAAACCAGCCAAGAGGCTATACTATATTTATGCTCTGCCTACAGAATGCCAAGCTCGCTGATTTTTTTACACATTTTATTGTCCAAACGGTATATTTTAACGAGTTCTTCAAATTAAAGTAGTAAGGCTTATTGAGTAATTGAGTATTATTATTGAGTAATTTCACAGAAAAGTTGTCACTTTTCAAATGTGTCAGAGAAATCTCACGAATTGCAAAATTGATCCGTTCAAGCCTTATAAATAACTTTTAATAGGTCTTTAAAAACGTTTAATGAATTTTCGAAATATTAAAATTTCGTACCTGATTTCTCTGGCTCACGTGGAAAGTGAAAAATATGTCCAACACATGAGAACTCAACTTTGAGGTGAAGTAACTCAATAACCCTAAGACTTACGAATTTAATTTTAAAAGCTCGTAAAATATACCGTTTGGTCAATAAAATATGTAAAACATGAGCGAGATCGCAGAAAGTATAAAAATGATAAAAAATGGATCCCCCCTTTAAGCAAACAAACATAGAGTGAGCATACCCCCGTTTCGACCAGGTTCTGATTTACGGAGGGGTAACTAAGGTCTGACTTGCGGGGGTCATCCGTTACCTCAGATGATAACAGACTCCTGTTACCTTCCCACCGTAGTGGTACCCATTTACTGACCAGTTAAGGATGGATAGCTGGGTTGGCTAGAGCCGAGAACGCTTTGCGGCCTACGAGAATCGAACCACCGACCGTAATATTGGAAGTTCTGAAAGATAAAGCACTAAAGCACTCGGCCATCCTGACACAGTACAACATACAAACATCTGTTCCCTCATGCTAGCAGCATAATACCAAAATCTATACTGCCACATCAGAATATTTCTGGTGGTGGGATCTGGGGTATGTATATAAGTCTATATAGTGTAACTAAGGGCCTCTTCGGCGCGAGTTTGAGTCACTCTTTTGAGTAGACTTAACATTTTTTAAGTCGTTTATCCCCACCGACGAGTTAAAATATATAGTTAGACTTTTTTAACCCTGTGCACGAAAAGGATTGAGTTAATTTTAACTCGCTGCGCGAAAAGACCCGTACCTAAATTTATTGTTCTAAGTTCTAACGAGTGCTACCAAACTCATTCATTTAATATTGCATCCCTACCTAACTTTTTGTCTTAATACTTTTTTATCCTCTATATACTACATTTCAGATGGGGACCCCGGTTCCAGCCCATGCTTCAAGCCTATGATAGGGATCTTCGTGAGAAGGCCAAAGCCGCCGCCGCCAAACTGGACATGGGCGGTCTCTTCAGGGAAGGGGTCTACGCCATGGTGGGTGGTCCCAGTTTTGAGACGTTTGCCGAGATCAAAGCCATCCGAACCATGGGTGCTGATGCCATTGGTACGTATGGAAGCCTAGAAAAGAGTGGACGAGGCTAGCTTATCTTTAAGGCAATTATTTTAGGGGGAAGCTTTCCTGGAGGGGAATCCGATTTCCAGCAACAAAAGTAGAAACGGCTAGGCGAAGCCGGAAAAGTCTGTCTGAAAAAGCTGAAAAAAGCAAAATTTTGTTATTTATCTATTTATATATTGGATAATAGGGGTCTGGGGAAAAGTTATCCGAATACGGAGCGGGCCTGGAAAGCAAAATCCTTTCTAAGTATATACTAGGAGATTTCTGTCCAGAACTACAAGTTTTGGCGTTAGGCTACGAAGCCGTCGCTGTTTATCATTCTCAAAGTATTTAAGATTGACATTTCAAACGAAGTAATTCGTCTCACAAAACTCTATGTACAGTTTCACTTTCGCACCAATACCATACTAATTTCTGACAACTTTTTCGAACATAGAGGCATTTTACCAATACTTGTACAAAGTTGTACTTTTCATTTTTTTGTTTCAGGAATGAGTACCTGTCATGAAGTTATCGTCGGACGACACTGTGGTATTCGATGTCTAGGACTTTCCCTTATCACTAATATGTAGGTTAATTTAATGTGTATATTATAAACACTCTGATTATGTCATAACAGATGCAGAAGCAGATTTTCCTAAATGAATCTTATACATACGTACATCAAATATCGGCATACCTAATCTGATTTCATAACATTCTTTATAAAATTAGGTAGAGTCGCGACAGCCTTTTCTGACTTTTTGATTTTTGAACCTTGCCCCATATTAAGCATCTTAAAGACTAGTCCTCTCTTGACTTTGCAACCTCTCACCATCGCCCATATTACTTTTTCATGCTCCAGAGGAGCATTTTTATGTTGAGTTTTCTTAGCTTAGCAAGGAAAGCTTTAGTTAAGCACAGAACATCGTACAATGCCACACAACAAAGACAACACAAGCAGATATAGCCACTGTGGAGAGTCTTCTGAAACTGATCATGCAAAACCAAACCAGAATTTTATATATATTTCTACTACGTATATACGTACAACTTCATCATGTAAGCACTTAGTCATGTTTTCACCTAATTAACCAACACTTAACTACTAATTTAGAGCCCCTGAATCAGAGGATCAAGATATGGACGTGAACCACGAGGAGGTTTTGGATGTGGGCGCCAAGCGATCGCCCATATGCTCTAAGCTGATCACAGAGATCATAAATTCAATCAAATAGTCGGTATCCAATACCAGGTCGACCAATTGATAAGAAAGGCAAACGGAAAAGAAGACAATTTTGAACGATTCTAATATGATAATGACTCTGTTGTTTTGTTATACATACATACGTAAAGTGTATTTGTTTAGTCTCTAATGGTTTTTTCTATATGTGTAATATATAATACGAATCATGAATAATTTTCTTGCCAAATCCTTGCCATCCTAAGGAATCAGCTACACAGAAATATCCGTCTCTTCTAAAAGCTTTCTGTACTAGAGCTCTAAGCAGACACAACAGCCTGAGTATCTCATCGGTAGAACGTCGGCCTAGTTAACCGAAGGTTATGGGTTCCATCCTCATCTCAGACCCCAATTTTTCTGGTGGAAGGTACTGTAGTGACAACTTTCTTTCGTTCGTAAAACATTTCGTATACTCCTAAGTTTTTCCATCAAGAAAATGAAGTAAACGCGGGCTGGCAGGCTGATCCACGAAGGATACAAGCAAGCATTAATCAAAAAGAAATCATGAAAAAACGCCTGCCTGCAGTCACTAAGGCAAAGTCTTTGTCCGAAACAGGAGAGAGCCAAAGTTTTTCTGACGCCAGTTTTTGTGATAAACTAACGTTCTAATGCGCCCACTGTCCTAATAAAGGTGTCGTGAAGGAAGTCCGTAGCTTCAGATACGTATTCTCCAAACAGGGTACTTTACTTTGTTTTAGTTTGCTCTCAGTAACTTCCACCAGACAACCAAGTTGGAATTATTTCCAGGCCAAACAAGCTTTATGTTCTCAGGATACGAAGGTTAAAGCTAGAAGAATGCATCTTAGACGATTAGGTACTGCTCTAAAAATTCATCAAACTCAATGTATTGATGTTCAAAGGGTGATTCAGCCTCACCTAAACATTGACACTTTAGGATCGACAGACTACGTACGGGAGTCTGATCGTAACAGCTCCTATACGCTCTTCTGGAATGCTACACAATTAACAAATATCCAACAGCAAACAATAAGAAAAGGGCCAGGTTTTAGTTGGTAACTTTCGTAGATATCAATAGGCATGCCCCTACTCCGGTTATGGACTGGAGCCAAAATTTAGCAAAAGTTTGCACATGTATGACATTTTGGACCTAAATTTTGGAATATTCAAAGTCAAAAGTATGCTCAATTGTTGCTAATTTAATTTGAAAGAAGACAGAAGTTATTTTGTCTAGTCTATACCTAAACTCATAGCACAAACTGATTTTTTAATGAAACTTTAAAATAAATTTGGACCTTCCAATTTTCAGGCCCCGGCGGCCGGTCCTGGAACCAGTGCATCTCCAAAGACCAATACATACCATTAATAATTTAAAAAATTTCCGAAAAATAAACAATAATTGTTTAAAAATAGAAAAAATGAAGCCTTCGTAGAGGAAAGAAAATTATCAACAATCACGATATGGAATACGAACATTACGTAAACCTGGGTAGATAACCATTTGAGGATACGTTAGGCATTTACAGTAATGCCTTATACCTTTCGGGCTTTCAGTTTCGGTAGAGAGCTTCGCACCATGTTGAGAGCCCGCTGCTGGTAGTCACACTCTTTGGATCTGCCATAGGATTCGTGCAAACGATTGAACAGCAATGCTATACCTAAAAAATAGTAAACACTAATAAATAACCAAAATCAAAATACACTAAGATCAAGCGGTTCAAGATTATACACATGGAAATTCGAGTCAAGCCTTGGCAACGTGCTGAGCTGATTTGAAAAACGATTTTCCTAATTATGGGGTGGCTCCTCGACTTTCTAATTATCCCAAAATAGCAAATCGAAGTTAGTTAGTGAAGAGTGAAAGACAGGTTCCAGTCAACTTTAACCCCTCAAAAGACAGGGTATACAGTATACTGGTTAAGGTGGTGATTCCTTTTGGGCACATATTGTTATTTGGCGGCGTAAATCAAGATGAAATTTGATGAAACTTTCCGAAATACGTTCTTTTAGCGTTCTAACAGCCTCCGAGCAATCCCGATTCAAAAATTCGAGATTTCCGGTCAGAGTGGTTTTTCCCAATTTCTGAACGTTTGGCAGCTGCTATACAATTATGACTATATTCATTCGAAAGATCTCATTGAGCTTCACAGTTTTGCTTTTTAAAGCAACTTTCTAGCTTCTCTCTACCGTGAGATATAGCCGTTTTTCTTGTTTTGGTGTCGAAAGCTTGTCATTTTTGCAGAAATCAAATAATCCAACATTTCTTGAACTACGCAAGCCGTTAAATCAAACTAAGGGCGTCGATCTGAAGGTCTCACAGGGACAAATTATCCGACGCATGATCGTCTTCCAACCGCTATCCTGTAGGCAGCTATCATAAAAAATGTAGTTTTTGCAAAAACACGACCAATTTTTTTCCAAAGATTGTGGAGCATTCACCATGCAAGCTGGAGGGCTGCTACTGAACAAATGAGTTCTGCACAAATATATCCCAGGGACGAATTTTTTAGTTGTCCCGATTGCTGCTTTCTAGCTACAGTAATCGTTTGACAAATTTGGTAAAAGTAGGCAAAATACAGGTTACGCACATATTTCAGCTTATTTCTCTATAACGAAGAGCGATTTCACAATAAATAAAAAATCGTCCCCAGCTATTTCATGGAGGTATCGAATGATATAACAGATGTCTCGCGAAAAAATTTGCTTGAGTCTGCAAAAATTCTGGAAAATTATACTTCTTCTAAAATGTGTTAAAAATATTTTAGAAAAGCAACATTAGTATCGTGGCATGCATTAAAATGAGAAAAAGTCAAGCTACATTTTTATATAAAAATGGCTTCTTAACTCCAAGTAATGAATGAGTAATATATAATGGTGCAAACTTTATGTGACCAAAGGGAATCACCACCTTAAGAGGGGGGGGTCGCGAATTTTCGACCATCTCCGATTTTTCTCATTTTCACATATTTTGTAGTCCCCATGGGTCCCCAAAACGAGACAGTTGCGTTTGTTGCAAAACTTTCCCTATCATTCACAATAGTCCTCCAAATGTGTTAAACATAGGAAAATGAAAAAGTTAGGAAAATTTCGCGGTAACCAAAAGTTTGAGCGCTGTGCAAGAATAAACGAGCTATAGCTGGGCAAAATGTTAATCTGGACTAGGTAGCGTGTTAATATCTATATGAGGTATTTTTGTGTTAGCTCAGCGATTTTCTAAAATTTTCAAATTTGGGTGAAGCCGGTTTTTGCACAAATTTGACTTACAAAAACGTCACCAAAGAAATGTTTCGTCGTGGCCTGAACTAACGTTTACTGCACAGATTTCGCGTATAGATATTAACACAGTACACAAATAGAGGTTCAATTTCCATACGCAAAAACCATGCTGCTACTTGTGGATAGTTCATACTTTTGGTTACCGCGTTGGCGTTTTGCCTCAAAATACGTCATTTTCTCAATTTTTTGGATATAATGGTCCATAAGTCGGGTGAAAGCCGAGCTATTCCAACCAAATTCGGTGTGCCAGTTTGCACATATGAAAGGAAGATGTGCGCTAAAGTTAACTGCAATTGCTGGTGTTTAACTGTGGATGCAAGCCTTAGTCCGATGACGGAGGCCTAGAGTCAAAAAATCCCAAATTTTCAAATTTTTCAAATACAGCCAAATTTTATATCAAATTGAAGCTCTCGATGTCCTGAACATTTTATCTTCTTGCACCAAGTCTCTACAAAGCAGTATGAGAAAGTTAAGCCGCATTAAAGTTTGAAGTAAATAACAGTCGGAAGGAGCTTGATCAAATGGTTCAAACACCGTTTCTCGCTCGTTGCTTGACGTATCATTGTCATTTGCACAGCAATAAATAGCCCAAGATAGAGGCTTCAATTTGATGTATTGACCATACCGTAGTCTTTTGTCATCCCATGTGTACACGTCTTCGAAGCCCTTAGCGAGGCATAGTGGCGTAAATACTAAATTGTAGGGATTTGAACTGCAATATCTCTTAACTGGATTGACCCTGGACTCTAAAAATGTGTCTTGTTTTTGGACACATATGGGGGTATATTATACCCGAAAATGAGCGAAATCGGTGACTATAAAATTTGGTACCCGGCGACCCCCCCCCCCTTAAGCGATATAGGACTGAGGCCAGGTTGTTTGGCTTCTTTAGACTTTAGTCTAAACATCATACGTTAAGCTTGAGACGCTCAGTCAACAGCATGTTACCCACCAGTAGATCCCGTATAGACAGAGTAGTCCTCAAAGTCCAAGTCTTCCGTCAAGCCCTTCTCCAGTCTTCCCAGCAGCACCTTCACACAACTCTGTATGTTCTCCTCCCAGACTGATGATACCTATCACAACAAAATAAAACAATCTGTAAATGTAAAAAAAGCAGAGGCGAGAAAATTTTAGGGCCATCATCACTGGTTTTCTTTCATAACGGACTTTGTAGACCACACAGGATCACAAGACAAGTGTGTTTCCTGCAAACATTCTGGCTTTTTCCTAGGCAAAAATTTCTGGGGGGGGGGGAAGTCTGGGGGGTCCCCCCCAGGTCTGGGGGGGGGGGGCCCGGATTTCTGGGGGGAAGACAATTTTTTCAAAAAATGCCTAAAAATAGCTATTTTTTGCTGCTAAGCTAAAAATTAACTATTTTTAACTTAAATTTAAGCTTAAAATAGCTGAAAAATGCTTAAAAATGAGTAAAAATCCGGCGAAGCCGGAAAAATTTTTCAAAATTTACCCTCAAAACCCTATTTTTCCGGGCATTTTAGAGTTCTGGGGGGGGAAGGCCCGAATCCTGGGGGGGGCGATTCTGGGGGGGGACCCAAGTCTGGGGGGGGGAACGAATTTCTGGGGGGGCCCCCACCCTCACCCTGTAGGAAACAGCCAGACATTTTTTCATGAATAAGAATAACCCCACAATAATGTATTTCGGCACGTAGTAAGGTACGCATAGGACGCTAAAACCAAAAGGTTGAACGCTCTACACCAGCATCGAAACTGAAATTTTACAAACACATATCTGGACTAGATAGTGAGTTGATATCTACTAAAACTCTTTGTTATTGCAACACATGATCTAGTGTGACGAGATCGTCAAAAATCCAAATATCAAACAATTTAGATAAATCATTGAGTTCGCTAGCAAATATGCAAATAGCAAATAGCTGAGCGCTTATAGATATCAAAACGCTGCCTGGACTAGATAGTATCAGTGCAAAATATTATTTTAAAGGTGTTTATACAGTGTTCAAACTTTCCTGGCTTACTGTTTAGCCAAAAATTATTGGGGGGCACTATGGAGAGGGGCTGAAGAAGCTCCTTTCGATAGGGGAGGCTTACCCAAAATGGGAGGGAATATTTTTGAAAAATACTTTGCTAATCTGTGGACTTCGAAGAATCATAGCTGGAGTCTTCTGACATGATGGTAAATCAAGCATACCAAATCAGATAAGTCGTTACGCTATCCGGTGACTAGCAGACACTCAGTGTAAAAGGAGGTCTTCTATATACGCTGCCTTCCTGTACCAGGCAAAGGGGTTACTGTTTGATGTAAAGCAGTGGCCATGGCCTTGTTTTCAGAATCGGCAATTTTGTATTTGATGTTTGTAATCCAGAAAAGTGCCCTGGGTTATATTCTGGAAACCAGCATATTATGTATATAATTGCTACTGTGTCAATTTTCGAAAAAATCCGTAAATTTCTGCTGCACAGAAAGCTGCTCGGTGTATCGGTGTAAGCGCTGTATCATTCACATTTTCCTCACAACGTTTGGTTTCAAAAGCCATGACACTATATATGCATTGAGAAATCCAAAAAAGCGTCCAACCCACTCCCCACCCCCTCCCCCCCCGGGCAAAAAAAGAGACACGGGCGTTTTTTTGGGTGGGCTACTGTTTGACATAATACGGCACTCTCAACGATAAGGTTCCTACTTTTACAGTTCACGTAAACGTCCCCACAGCGGGGTCTCGCGACAGCTCACTGGCCAGCGGCCGGGAAGTAAAGCTACCGTTATTTGGAATAAATTTAACAAGTAGGCCCCAAAAGGGGCAGTATTCCTTTGTAGACCTGTTTTTATTCAATTGCAAAATTGCCTTTGTCGGAAGGCTCTTTAAGCTTTAGAAGCTGCAGGTTAGGTTTACAATTTCACTTGACTTAACTAATCTCAGCTTAATTCTTTTAGTATCGAACTACTGTTATCATTTAAAATATCTCACTAACTGTTTTGCTGTCTTATCAGACCAGACTTTCCTCAGCATAGCACAATACAATCAGTTAACACCATTGGATTCAACAGTACAGCTGACAAACTTACATTCGTTCTTCCAAATAAAAAGGAAACAAAAATTTTGTCCACAAAATTTCTATTACTTTTATTCCGCTGCTTAATTTTTCTCCAATTCTCAATGAACTCTATGGTCATTAAGGAGTGCAGGTCTATGCTTGCCATGCCATGATTGGCCTGAACTTGTGATGTCCAGCACAAGCTAGTACCTTATTTCATTGCCTAATGCACCATGTGTAGCTCCCAAGCTACACTAGTGCTCAAAAATCTGCAATCGTTTTGCTGACAGCCGAAGACTGCGCGAAGGCTCACAGTTCTGCCGCTTAAATAGGCTTCAAAACCTAATTTGCATAATCCGAATGCAAAAAATCTGACCTAAGCTAGCCCTATGTTGAAGATAGGGCTTCTGAATGGAGAACTGACTCACCATGCACTAAACATACTAATTTCCTTTTTATACATTCCTGCTCCAGCAGGAATAAAAATCGCTAATATTATTTTTTACCCTTCCAGAATCGGAGGCCAGCAGTGGTTCTTGTGATGAACTGTAGTCTGGGTAGGGATTTGGAAACTCCCGGGATTCTTTCTCTCGACTCATTCTGATAATCAAAAATAAGTTATATATATATTCTGAAAACAAACATATTCAATTAAACTTTCAAACAAATTACTTGAGCATTAAGAAAACTGACATAATGCCAATAACACCATAAAAAACACCTAAATATATATCAATAAACTTTTCATGTGTTAAATTTAAGGACTTTCTTAAACAACTGAACATTGGTAGAATCACATCATCCAAATCACATAATGCTACAATTACAAAAATTCGACATCTTGTGAAGTAGGACAATGCTTACTAGTCTCTGCAAAAAGGTATCTTGACTCATTGGAGAATTTGGTAATTCAAAAATCATAACAAAAATTCCGTTTTATTGTCCCCGTTTTTGTAGAATTACATATTTTAAGACAGAAAATCTGCGAGAAAGAAAGCAACTTTAGCTGAAATTTTGGATAAAAACTACGAAAAAAATTAGTCAAATTCAATTTTTGTTAATTCGAAACTTGACGTATTCCACAAAAGCACCTCTTGCTCAGTTGGTTAGAGCGTCCGGGCCTTAAGCAGAATACAGGCTGGTTCGAGTAGCCTGGTGATGTGCAACTTTCTTTCTTTCTTTAAGTATAGGCGAGATTTTTTTACAAAGTTGCCAGTTTTCCCCAACAAAACAACGAAGCAATTTTTCAAAAATTTTTGTTTCATTCACAATTATATATTAAGTTTAGAAAATACTGCTGAGTATGCAAAAATTATTGGAACCTTCAATTAAACGCACACACGCCCAAATATAGCAAACTATTTAACAAAAAGCCTTTTCAACACGCCACTGTTTGTTCGATTTTTGCTAATGAACTTCTAACTCTGCAGCTACATACTGATATGATGACAAAGAAAACTTGAACTCCTTTCTTTACTTCTTCCTCTCTTTCTCGCAGGTTATAATGGCATTGGGCAAATTATAAACCATTGTCTTGAAAAACTATGCCCTGCTTCTCACGATCGTGTCTAGGATTTGGAAAAGAAGAGGGTCCAAACCAAAAGGGAGGTTCTCGGACCTAATTTTTCCGAAAAATAGCCAAATGTGTATCAAAAATAGCTAAAAAATCAAAACGCTCCAAAAAGGGAGGGTCATGGTCCGCTGCACCTATATATATTATATATATAATGGGTGGACAGTGCATACAGCGCCCATTGGCTCTCTCCTGTTCGGACCAAGGCTTCGGGCTTAGTGACTGCAGGCAGGCGTTTTTCATTATTTCTTTATGTATAATGGGTGGACCATGACACTGAATCGAAACGAAAGCTCACTCGCTCTATTACTCTCTAGGCTCAAAAACACAAACATTATATTAGTCTGAGATCTGTCGCCTCCGGTCAAGCTTCAGGGCCAATAGCCCCACGATATTAGCTCTAATTACGGATGCCACAATACCTATTTCTAGAGTCTTAGTTCTAACTAATATGAAGTCAGTATCAGACTGACTGTAGAGATAAAAACTGTTGAAAAGCAACTGTTACGGTCTGACTCAAAGAGATCGTCCCAGCTGAAATATGAGCAAGTAGGATAATTTTAGAGCCGACTGCTTTCCAAGATAGGAGTTCAAGTTTTCTTTTTGTCATCATATCAGTATGTATTAGAGTTAGAAGTTCATTAGCAAAAATCAACAAAACAGTGGCGTGTTGAAAAGGCTTTTTGTTAAATAGTTTGCTATATTTGGGCGTGTGTGCGTTTAATTGAAGGTTCCAATAATTTTTGCATACTCGCAGTATTTTCTAAACTTAATATATAATTGTGAATGAAAAACAAAAATTTTTGAAAAATTGCTTCGTTGTTTCGTTGGGGAAAACTGGCAACTTTGTAAAAAATCTCGCCTGATACTTAAAGAAAGAAAGAAAGTTGCACATCACCAGGATACTCGAACGCCCAGCCTGTATTCTGCTTAAGGCCCGGACAGCTCTAACTCAACTGAGCAGAGAGGTGCTTTTGTGGAATACGTCAAGTTTCGAATTAACAAAAATTGAATTTGACTAATTTTTTCCGTAGTTTTTATCCAAAATTTCAGCTAAAGTTGCTTTCTTTCTCGCGTAGATTTTCTGTCTTAAAATATGTAATTCTACAAAAACGGGGACAATAAAACGGAATTTTTGTTATGATTTTTGAATTACCGAATTCTCCAATGAGTCAAGATACCTTTTTTGCATAGACTAGCTAAGCATTGTCCTACTTCACAAGATGTCGAATTTTGTAATTGTAGCATTATGTGATTTGGATGATAGTGATTCTACCAATGTTCAGTTGTTTAAGAAAGTCCTTAAAATTTAACACATAGAAAAGTTTATTGATATATATTTAGGTGTTTTTTATGGTGTTATTGGCATTATGTCAGTTTTCTTAATGCTCAAGTAATTTGTTTGAAAGTTTAATTGAATATGTTTGTTTTCAGAATATATATATAACTTATTTTTGATTATCAGAATGAGTCGAGAGAAAGAATCCCGGGGGTTTCCAAATCCCTACCCAGACTACAGTTCATCACAAGAACCACTGCTGGCCTCCGATTCTGGAAGGGTAAAAAATAATATTAGCGATTTTTATTCCTGCTGGAGCAGGAATGTATAACGTGGTACATTAGTATGTTTTAGTGCATGGTGAGTCAGTTCTCCATTCAGAAGCCCTATCTTCAACCTAGGGCTAGCTTAGGTCAGATTTTTTGCATTCGGATTATGCAAATTAGGTTTTGAAGCCTATTTAAGCGGCAGAACTGTGAGCCTTCGCGCAGTCTTCGGCTGTCAGCAAAACGATTGCAGATTTTTGAGCACTAGTGTAGCTTGGGAGCTACACATGGTGCATTAGGCAATGAAATAAGGTACTAGCTTGTGCTGGACATCACAAGTTCAGGCCAATCATGGCATGGCAAGCATAGACCTGCACTCCTTAATGACCATAGAGTTCATTGAGAATTGGAGAAAAATTAAGCAGCGGAATAAAAGTAATAGAAATTTTGTGGACAAAATTTTTGTTTTCACTTTCATTTGGAAGAACGAATGTAAGTATGTCAGCTGTACTGTTGAATCCAATGGTGTTAACTGATTGTATTGTGCTATGCTGAGGAAAGTCTGGTCTGATAAGACAGCAAAGAAACAGTTAGTGAGATATTTTAAATGATAACAGTAGTTCGATACTAAAAGAATTAAGCTGAGATTAGTTAAGTCAAGAATGAAATTGTAAACCTAACCTGCAGCTTCTAAAGCTTAAAGAGCCTTCCGACAAAGGCAATTTTGCAATTGAATAAAAACAGGTCTACAAAGGAATACTGCCCCTTTTGGGGCCTACTTGTTAAATTTATTCCAAATAACGGTAGCTTTACTTCCCGGCCGCTGGCACAGTGAGCTGTCACGAGACCCCGCTGTGGGGACGTTTACAGGAACTGTAAAAGTAGGAACCTTGTCTTTGAGAGTGCCGTATTATGTCAAACAGTAGCCCACCCAAAAAAACGCCCGTGTCTCTTTTTTTGCCCGGGGGGGAGGGGGTGGGGAGTGGTTGGACGTTTTTTTGGATTTCTCAATGCATATATAGTGTCATGGATTTTGAAACCAAACGTTGTGAGGAAAATGTGAATGATACAGCGCTTTACCGATACACCGAGCAGCTTTCTGTGCAGCAGAAATTTACGGATTTTTTCGAAAATTGACACAGTGGACAATTATATACATGTATTATGCTGGTTTCCAGAATATAACCCAGGGCACTTTTCTGGATTACAAACATCAAATACAAAATTGCCGATTCTGAAAACAAGGCCATGGCCACTGCTTTACATCAAACAGTAACCCCTTTGCCTGGTACAGGAAGGCAGCGTATATAGAAGACCTCCTTTTACACTGAGTGTCTGCTAGTCACCGGATAGCGTAACGACTTATCTGATTTGGTATGCTTGATTTACCATCATGTCAGAAGACTCCAGCTATGATTCTTCGAAGTCCACAGATTAGCAAAGTATTTTTCAAAAATATTCCCTCCCATTTTGGGTAAACTCTCCCCTCATCGAAAGGAGCTTCCTCAGCCCCTCTCCATAGAGCCCCCCAATAATTTTTGGCTAAACAGTAAGCCAAGAAAGTTTGAACACTGTATAAACACCTTTAAAATAATATTTTGCACTGATACTATCTAGTCCAGGCAGCGTTTTGATATCTATAAGCGCTCAGCTATTTGATATTTGCATATATTTGCTAGCGAACTCAATGATTTATCTAAATTGTTTGATATTTGGATTTTTGACGATCTCGTCACACTAGATCAGTGTGTTGCAATAACTAAGATTTTTATTAGATATCTACTCACTATCTAGTACAGATATGTGTTTGTATAATTTCAGTTTCGATGCTGGTGTATAGCGTTCAACCTTTTTTTTTTAGCGTCCTATGCGTTCCTTACTACGTGCCGAAATACATTATTGTGGGGTTATTCTTATTCATGAAAAAATGTCTGGCTGTTTCCTAACAGGGGTGAGTGGGTGGGGGCCCCAGAAATTCGTCCCCCCCCCCCAGACTTGGGTCGCCCCCCAGAATCGCCCCACCAGGATTCGGGCCTTCCCCCCCCAGAACTCTAAAATGCCCGGAACAATAGGGTTTTGAGGGCAAATTTTTACTATTTTTCCGGCGTCGCCGGATTTTTTCTCATTTTTAAGCATTTTTCAGCTATTTTTTAAGCTTAAATTTAAGTTAAAAATAGTTAATTTTTAGCTTAGCAGCGCGAAAAATAGCTATTTTTAGGCATTTTTTGAAAAAATTGTCTTCCCCCCCAGAAATCTGCCCCCCCCCCCAGACCTGGGGGGGGGACCCCCACCCCCTCCCAGAAATTTTTGCCTAGAAAAAAGCCAGAATGTTTGCAGGAAACACACTTGTCTTGTGATCCTGTGTGGTCTACAAAGTCCGTTATGGTGTTGTCTCAGTGATGATGGCCCTAAAATTTTCTCGCCTCTGCTTTTTTTTACATTTACAGATTGTTTTATTTTTGTTGTGATAGGTATCATCAGTCTGGGGAGGAGAACATACAGAGTTGTGTGAAGGTGCTGCTGGGAAGACTGATGCCTATCCTGAAAACAAAATAAAACAATCTGTGTGTAAAAAGCAGAAACGAGGAAAATTTTAGGGCCATCATCACTGGTTTTCTTCATAACGGACTTCAGACCACAGGATCACAAGGCAAGTGTGTTTCCTGCAAACATTCTGGCTTTTCCTGAGCCCTACTTGAAGAGAGATCCTGGGGGTCCCAGGTCAGAAGGGCCGGATTTCTGGGGGGGAAAGACAATTTTCAAGAAAATGCTTATAAAAATAGCTATTGACACTGCTGCTAAACAAAAATTAACTATTTTAGCAAAATTTAAGCTTAAAAAATAGCTGAAAAGAAATCTTAAAAATAATCCGGCCGAAGCCGGAGAAAATTTTCAAGAGTACCCTCAAGAAAACCCTATTTTCCGGGACATTACAGAAGTTCTGAAACCCCGTAGTGAGGACAGGGAAGGAAACAGAGCTCTGCCTGGCTGCTGACTGTACTGCTGATCTAAAACAACACAGCAATATTTTCAGCTGCATCAAAATGCATAGAATACTGCCTTCAAAAGTTGAGCACTTCTGCTGTGCATCAGCTAGTGCCTGTTCTCAGACATTAAATGTTCGTCTCTGCAAATACTATTCTGCAACATGATCGGTGAGATGTATCAAATCTGATATCAACATTTGATAGTCTTGAGTTCTCTGGCTAATCTGCAAATGCTTCAGTAACAATGTAATCATGTGCTATATCAGATGATGATGTCAGTTGCGTATTTCCAAGATTATTTTCTCTGATGATTCTTTCCTTTGTTTGCTTAAGTGTGAGGACTCTGGGAAGAACAGCTGCTCGTGGAAATTTTAAAGTAGTTTGAAAATAACAATCTATAGACTGAAATCTGTTGAATATTGAATAGTATTGTCAGCAATATAGTGTTCGTGTCTCCATCTTGTGTTCTCTGATATAATCTGATTCTTCTCTGTATATAATTGCTGATAGGTTGTGTTGATGTAGCGTTGATCCTGTTGTTTCAGTCATGGTATGCTTTGATCTGGTATCCCAGAGATTTTCTGGTGTCTTCCATGAACTTGTGTCTTTGTCTCTTTTCTCTCATTTACTCAGAAAATCTCGTCTGCTTTTCAGCTTTTCAGGTATGGTTGTGTCATATTCATTTTTATGTTGATTCTTCTTCTATCTCATTGATCGCGTTGTGTCTCGTCTTGCACCAGTAGTTACTGATTATGTAGCTCGTCTGGCATCTGCTTGTTGATGGTTTCTCTTTGCTGATTATGACGTCTGGCAATCTCCCGTTGCTCCTGTTTCTTTGTCTGGTAAGCTTCGTCTTGGAGTAGTTGACGTAGTTTGAACGTGTCTCGTAGATGTTGGTTGCTGGCTATTACCATTTTCTCAGAGCCTTCTTCCATTTTTTGAAGCTTGATTGGTTTGTTGCTTGATCTTTGTCAATCTCGCTGCATTCTTTTATTGTGCTTGTATTTAAAATCTCCTTCTTTTCATCACGTAGATGGGCTTCTCATGTCCTTCTGTCAATCAGTTGCACCAATTCGACGACCTTGTTCATTACGTTGTTCTTCTGATAGGTAGAATTTTGTCTTTTTCATCTATATGCCCTTCTTTGCTATTCTACATTCAGAAGCAATTCTGGATATTAAGTACTGGATATCAACATGTATGATGTTTTGACTATTGATGTCAAAATATACATTCTCTATTTCATTGCACATAATATGCATTTGTTGATTATGTCAAAATCACAATCGTTCTTTGCTGGTATTTAAATTATTTGAAGAATGCACAGACCACATATTAAATGAGCTGAAACTCTGACATACATCTGACACCAATAGGCTATGTTGAAGACCTGAATGGAGACTGGCCATGCACTTTCGCTGCTACTAATTTCACACCTTCCTGCTCCAGCAGAGCAAAAATCTTCATGTCCCATTTTTGCCTTCAGATCGAGAGATACCAGCAGTGGTGTTGAACTGTCTGGGTAGAGATTTTCCAGATTCTTTTCTTCTCGACATTCTGATATTAAAAAATAAGTTATATATTCTAGAAATTCCAAACTTTCAAACAAATTGCCAAGAAAAACTGACATATGCCAATAACACCGTAAAAAAACTGCCACAAATATATATCAATAAATTTCATGTGTTAAAATTTAAGGACTTCTTAAACAACTTTAATTTGTGGTGATCACATCATCCAAATCACATAATGCTACAATTACAAATTGGGACAATGCTTATATCTACAAAAATCTTGGTAATTCAAAAATCATAACAAAAATTCCGTTTTGATCTACGTGTAAAATTACATTTTAAGACCCGAAAATGAAAGCGGCTTTGAGCTAATTTGGATAAAAAATACGAAAAATTAGTCAAATTCAATTTTTGTTAATTCGAAACTTGACGTATTCCACAAAAGTACACCTCCGGCGTCCGAGCTCTAAACACGGAGCTGGTTCGAGTAGCCTGGTGTGTGCAACTTTTCTCTTCTTTAAGTATAGGCGAGACGCAAAGTTGCAGTTTTCCCCAACAAAACAACGACAATTTTTTCAAAAAATTTTGTTTCATTCTGTAAC
>JASAND010014842.1:0-23869 GCA_030248195.1 Trissonchulus latispiculum
CTGAAGGCGGCAACTTCAAAGGCCCACAGACTACTACTATTACTACTGCTACTGCTGTTGCTACTGCTAGTACAGCGGGCTCGCGTGTTCCCAGCATTACCATTGACGCTATTGACTCAGCCTACGCTACCTGTGGTATGCAAACGCCCCTAGAGCGTTGGCCTTCCACTGAAGACTTGACTCGGCGTCAGAACAAAGTTTCCAACGTCGACGGAGGTTCTGACCTAGGCGATACTTTATCGGATCGCGCGTCAGTCAGTTCGTCTTACTCGGTGTCAAACACTGCCTACCAACAACAGCGACCGCATGCTGAGCTAACCAAATCGGTATCTGCGCACGCTGCTCCTGCAGCAGCATCGGGTGCTGTTGCGCATGCGCAATCCACCGACCGGTGGGACGTAATTGAGCCCAGTAATGCGCATCTACTGCGACGCCGGTTGCTCTCAATTAGACAGGCTCGACGTCTCTCGCGTCAAGGCTATTTGGCCGCTAGCGACGTGGGTGGTCTGAGCTTGACCAGTGGTCAGCCAATCAGTGGGAGTCGACGCGCGTCCTATGTTCCAGGCGTTCCCATGAAACCGCCCAATATACTGGTCTATACGGGCCTGGACGATCAACAAACCCTGATCTATGATCGGCTCAAAGTTATCCTAGTCAACTGTCTTAGTCCGAATCAGTATACGGTCTACCGGCTGCGGCATTCGGAATTTGCCCAGGGACCGTGGGTATCCAATTGTATCTGCCTGGTTCTGACGACAACCAATACCCTAGGTAAGCTCTGGCTGTGTAGGTTAGGTACTTTGAATTTGGTTAGTGTTTGGCTGAATACTGCGTATGACCTTTTTTGTTTTTGGCTGCTGGCTTTTTCCCTCTGTGCCAAACGTTTTGCAAAACAAAAGGTATATATATATGCATCGATTCAGCTTTTTAACTCAGATGCCAAGCACAGTTGCTGAAAAATACCTATAAATCCGGCGAAAACATTTTTTAAATAAGGGGGAACCGGATCTTGGGGCTCTTTTGTATTCTGAGAACAAGTCCAAATCATGAGGGGTCGATTTTGAGGCAGCTGATAGCTCGGATAGGCTCCTGAGCTTCTTTTAGGCGAAAAAAGTGGGGATGGGGAGAGTGGGGGAGCCACTAAAAAGGCCAAACGTACAGTAAAAAATAGCCTGTTTTCTAAAAATACTGCTATATGCTAACAAGTGCTCAAAAATTGAGTTTGAATATCAAAATACACTATTTTTGATCAAAAAATTCCGGCGAAGCCGGAAATTTTTTGAAAATTTTGGCGTTTGGCGAAAAAATCGGCGTTTTCTGGGCACCTTATAGTGAGTGGAGGGAAGCCCCAAAAAGTGGGGGAGAGGTCGAGTAGGGTGCCAGAAGGTGGAGGGCGCCTCCTCCTCCCGCCCCCCCACACTAACGTAAACCCAACAGAATGGCTCCCTCCTGTAGGGTTTGTTTTGGTTTTATCTCGAAGGTTAGATGATCGGTTAACCTTTTTTGCTGCGTGAGATTAAATTTATTTTTTGATCGCGAAGTTTCGCTTCGCGCATATTATAATTCAAGTTTTATTACAGATTAATTTTCAAGTTCAAATATTATATGATTCAAATATTATATATTTATATCATATTTTATGCGATGTGTGTTCTTGACTTGTATTTCTGAGTCTTGGTAAACTGTTATTAGACCTGGGCCTTGGTTTAGTGAGCTGTTGATTGAAATAGTACTGGCTTCTCGGGGTTGGGGGGGGGCGTCCCCATTCGGTGATCTCCCCCCCATTCCAGGAGCCCCCAAGGAAATGCCCCAATAAATTCTGACCTCCCCCATAACCCAAAAGTTGTCATATTCACCATTTTTACCCTAAATTTTCAAAAAATTTTCCGGCTTCGTCGGATTTATAGAGAACTTTTCACTATTTTAGTCCAAAGGCACTTAAAATTATATACACATTTTTAGCCATCTTTTTTCAAAAAACCCGCAAAAATTTGAAAACATTTTCTAAAAATATGCCTCGTTTTGGGTGAACCCCATCAAGGGAGGGAGAGGGTGCCCTCTCCCCATGAAGCCCCCATTAAAAATGCCATGGAATAAGCCAGAAGTATATATGCCCTCTTTTGTCCATCGTTAACTGCTTTAAAGCATTAGCCTCCGTACCTTTTACGGGTAATAAGCCGTTGACACTAAAATTGCTGTCACAGCTCTCACCAGCTGCTGTTCTTTTTTTACTTTTTTTCTGTTTTAGACGATCCCTGTTGGAAACACCTGTTCAACTATTTCAGTCAGGGCGGCAAGATGCTGTTTGTCTGTCAGAATAAGCTCCTCACCTGAAGGACTGTCACTCTGCCCGCAAACGCCTAGGCCTCCTGCGGCACGCTTTTGCCAGCGAACTGCAAAGTCGTGAACTGGACGCCTTTCTCAAACAGTTGAGCAAACGGCTGAAAACGCGCTCTCTAAATGAGCAGTTTCAGGTTCGTGCGTGTATGTCGGTTGTTTTGTGGGTTTTTTGTGTGAGCTTGGATGTTTCTTGTTTTTCGGATATTTGTCAAGAGCGAAGATGTTTTTGCGGGAGATGGAGCCAGCATTCCCCCCCCTTAGAAATCTCCGGACCCTCGTTATTTTAAGCTTCCCCCATTCTTGTCTGTCATGGAAATGCAAGATAGTTAGTGTATATATATTGAGTGGATAATTTGCATAATATAATGCAGATGTAAGTTGTTAAATTTGTTTTCATTTGCCATTTTCTGTTAATTTAATTTACTTGTTAGTACTATAGCTCTCTTTTTCTGCTTGTGCAGGTTCACCGACCCGACGGCCAACTGGAATATTTTCTGTCCGTGGTTCGTCGTCCCAACTCCCCCCTGCTGATGTACATGCAGAACAGTCATAAGCGAGCGGGCGCCCTCTTCTCCGATGTGACTGTAGAACAGTTGATTGATGCTCAAGATAGTTTGGTGCTGGAAGCCCTTAGAAGGCTGGAACTAGCTGTTAGATCTGACCCCACTGCTGCTGCTACTACTACTGCTGCTGCTACTACAACTGGACTACAGTTTTCGCCTGGTTATTTGATGTTTGCTAGCCAGGTACCACGATTATTTACAGTTTTTGCAGTTGTAGTTATATATACACTATAATAGCGTTTACGATAAGAAAATTAAATAGACAGTGAGGGGGACGGCTGACTGGCAGGCATTAATTAAGTGTAAAGAATGATTGTGAAACGCCTGTCCTGTAGTCACTAAAGACGAAGTTTGCATATTATTATTTTTTGTGTTTATCCTATTTTTGTGTGTACAGTTTTGTGTTTTTCTCTGCTTTTTTGTAGTTTATTGTTTTTTAGTCTGTACATGACCTCATGAAAGGACACCTGCAGCAGCATCCCAAAATTGTCGGTCCTTCCCTGACCCTGGATTTTCAGCTGCCTCACCCTCGGTCACGTGACGATGACAAAAATCAGGGGGGCCGTATAGATTTGGAGGGGGCATCCCCTCAGCCCACCTCCCAACACCTCCCCGTCTATGCGGACCGGTCACCCCCCTTGGCAGAATTTCATCAGGAACAATATTTTGGTCACCTTCGTACCAAACTGCTGGGACAATCTGTACTGTTTGTACCTCTGCTGACGTCTACAATAGCGGCCTTAGAACGGTATTGCAAAGCTGTTACGTACTTGACTGTAACTTTACTGCATACTTACATTTCGGCGTGTGTTGGTTGGCCATGGATGAGTGTGGAATTTGCGGTTTCAGTAAATTTCGTAAATTTTTGATTTTTTCCCTAAATTTGTGAAATTGTGAACATTAGTTTCTGTGACATTCTGACACGTCATGATGGAAGGGAAATTAATTTAACTAAAAATACCTTCAGTTAAAATTTTATTTAAAATTTAAATTGGAACAAGTTTTTCTGTAGCATTCATGGAATGTGTGGATTCTTTGATTATTTCAGATGGCAATATGTTTTGCCTGATGACGCTGGCGTCGTCGTAATTGCGAAGCAACAAACTGCCGGAAAAGGTGCTGTCATTAATTACTTTAATTAAGTTAATTAATTGTTAATTAATCGTTAATTAATTTTTATGTACAATACTGCTTATTGTGGAAATTTGGACCAATCTTTTGCAGGGATTTAGCATCCAGTTAATAGTAGTTCACCTAATAGGGCCGACTTACTTTTCCTGTTTCTACGGAACCGTGTTGAGCCTATTCGCGCCTGCTAATAAATTAGTCAAGAGTAGTGTCAAGTTTAATTCGTCTTTCCCTGATAAATATAGTTTAGATAGCTCTTCTTCATTTTAATATTTCCTTTTTACAGGTCGTGGGGGTAATGCTTGGTTGTCGCCGGCCGGCTGTGCTCTGTTTTCCTTTCCACTTCGACTTCAGCTTAATAGTGATCTGGGGAAAGCACTGGGCTTGCTACAGCACATGCTGGCTTTAGCCCTGGTTGAGGGAGTGCTATCTCTACCTGGCTATGAGGTATAAACTAGCCAATTGCTTGCAAAATAATTTTTAATAGATTAATTATTTCAAGTTACATAGTAGTTTTGTTTTGTACTAGCAAACTAGGGGGAACAAACTGTGCAGAAGATCTTTTATGTTGCTGTGAAATCATTTGACACAGTCAAAACGCGTTCGTAGTCAGCATACGTATACATATGCGTAAACATAAAACAATATTATCTTCTGCAGTCTGATGATTTATTTTACTTACCTAGTTTTTCTTTCTATTTTTCTCCATTATCTTTGTTGTAATTGTTGTTGCAGAATGTAAATTTGAAGCTGAAGTGGCCGAACGATATCTACTGGGGCGGGGATGTGAAACTGGGTGGAGTCTTGGTACATTCCGCATTGCATGGGACAACGGTTCACTGCACTCTGAGTAAGTTCAGGGATTGCTTCTCGTTTGTGCTGCTGTAGTATTAATTGTGCTTTTGCTGTACACTGCTTTCTTTGTCGCCCGCCGTCAGACAAATGTAAGTCCTAGTCTCGTCTGTGTCTCGTGACCTGTGTCCAAGTCTATAAGTTCAGGTGTAAAACAGCATTATATACTCAGTCGCGCTGGACTGCATTAGAGCCAGAACAACATCAGCAACACGACAACAAGTTTGATTAGCACGCAGCATCCGTTCTGTACAGAATAAAGCACAAGGAAATGAAAAAGTCAGACAATCATATTATTTCAGTTACCCCCCAAATGCCCCCTCCAATGCTCTACTCTTACGTCATGATTTTTGTGCTTTGTCTTCTTTTTTGTATGTGTGTGCATATATTTATGTTTTTGATTTCATTTGTAGGTTGTGGCTTCAACGTTTCCAACAGCATTCCAACCACCTGCCTGAATGACCTCCTCCCGGCCCACCTGGACTCCCTTCATGTGGCCACGGTGATTGCCCGGACTCTCAACCAGTTTGAGGACCTCCTCCTGGCCTTCTCCGTGGACGGGGCTCCGGCCATTCAACAGCGCTACTGTGCTCATTGGCTCCACGGGTAGGTGGAGTAATGTTTTGGGGGGGGGATTCGGAGGGAGGGAATGTTGTCAACCCGGAAGATTACTAGGGACTTTGTGGGTGTCAACTCAGCGGTGGTCCAGTCCGTGCGCACCCCATACCCAAATTTCCCCCGCCCGCCCCCCCCCCCCCGGTTTTTGCTGTGAATCAAATTAGAACAATTCTGTTTTGGCCATCCACTGGCAGCAGTTCGCCGTACCACCTCCACCCTCCTACAGGCCATGGTAGTATGTAAATGTTTGGATTGGATTACGTAAATAGTGGTGTAAAGGGGGAACACGGGATTGTCTACGGGTTGAAAATGGGAAATTGTGGCTTAGTGAAAAACTGGACACTATCTCCAAGCTAGGGAGCTGTAATTTTGTCGTCACTACTCTACATTAACTTGCATGAAAATATTGATCTCTGGTCAGCATAGATTGGACCTTTATTCTTTACTTTTTACTAAATGTATGCGCACTACTTGTCTGGGTACGTATTATTTTTGGTTTGTTTTATTTCAGACGCCAAGAGGTCACCCTGTCAGAGAATAATGAAAAGGTTGTGATCGAAGGACTGGACGGGTCGGGTTATCTTTTGGTTCGTTCCAAATCCTCTGGCTGTCTCTTCAGTCTGCAGCCGGACGGAAACAGTTTCGATATGATGCATAATTTGATCAAGATGAAGATTTAGATTTAGCTTGATTTTTTTATTATTTTTTGCTTTTTGTTTTTGTGCCCCCCCCCTGCCCCTCTTTCTGCCTAGAGAATCTTTATTTTTGTTATATTTTAGAGTAGTTCTTCATCTTTAGCCTATGTCTGTGTCAGCTTGATCGTTGAGCATGTTGTTGCTGTTTTGGATTTTGTTCTTTTTGATCTGTGATATTTGTTTAGATGAGTAAAAGAGTTTAACCGTTGAGTGTAATAAAAGGTGTCCTGGTTGATGTCCAGCATAGGATAGGAACTGGGGAGAAGAACTGTAGGTTTTGTCGAAATTGCAGTGTTAGTGTTCACAAGACGCGGGTTTTAACGAATGTGTTCACCTTTTATTTTATTTACTCAGCTGAAGTCTGTTAGAGATAGATGACATGATAGCAAGCTTAGCATACAATGTTCAGAACACCAAGACCAGACTGATATAGGTGGTTGTAAAAGAGAAAGCCGATTTTTTTGTATTTTGTATTTGGCTCGACATCGTTGGGTACTATGGGAGACCCGATAGATGCCGCTCTCCGCAACCTGCAGAAAGGCAGTCAAGGAGCGGAGAAGCGAAGACCAAGGACAGAAAACGAGGCCCCCAAGCCAGACTGACATGCGGTTATTGGCCAGGGTCAGCACTGCTGAAATAGCCGCAGTCACCCTCAAGGCAACTGCCGTCGTTCACCGACGATAGGGCCCATGTCAAGATAAAAGTCACTTTTTGATGCGTTCTGATCAACCAGTTGTTTTTCTTGAAGCTTTTATTTTCATGGAGGTTCTTGGGGTTCAACATATGATGAAGGAAAATGTCAGCTAGAAATGATCCACAACATAGTCACGTAGCCATAGTCATTGAGTAGTGGATACAAACGCATGAAAAAAATTTGAGAACCCTCCTTTTTTTCTGACGGGGGTTCTGGGGGTTCTAACTTTTATCTTGACTTGGGCCGACGATAGTTGCCCCCCGCTTATCAACAGTGACTAGGATGGCGGAAACCTGGCTTGGCTCGCTCGTAAAGCCTTAAAGAAAATAATGGCTGCAGGAGAAGGGGCGAGCTCTCAAATAGGAAAGATGGAAAACTGCCTTCCATGTAGTAGTATATAGTTAGAAAATAAAATTGACTTGTTTAAATTGAAGTTGGTTCGACTGAGCAACAGAAATGGACACAGAAGGACCTTTTCCACCCGCCATGCCAATTTCTATTGTCAGCCAAACCAAAGACAAAACACGGCTGCTGACTTCCTGCAGGGGATGCATCAAAGATACATCCTCTGATCAGCACATTTCTCATCACTCGTTTCTCATCATCATTTCTCGTCGCTCGCTACTAATTTTGCAATTTAGCTCCCTGTCGAATTTTATTGATATAAAACTTTTGAGAACTTAGCTTTCGTTTCTTTGCTAGTCCTTTGTTCTTTGTTAGTTTCAGCAGGCTTAAAGCCCCAGCGCTGTATGCAAAGCTTCGCCCATGTTCCAATGCAAATCCAGTGAAGCTGCTGTCCATCTTTCCCCATGTTCATGTATTTTCTTACCTGAAACAAAAATTAAAATTAGTAAGCCATTCTAAACTTAATTTATATATGTGGAGCCATTCGTTGCAAGCGCGTGATGCAATCCGAGAAAGCCGATTGCTTGCCCATCAAATTATATGGTTTTTCTACACTCAAGTGGAATTAGCAGCCAACTGTATATACTGACTGTTTGCTGGGTCTTGATGTGTTTTGTTGTGAATTTTCATTCCATTTTTTGTATTATTATTATTATTGCTCAGCGGGGGGTTATCTTTTCTTGTTGTATGGGGAGGGGACCTTTTCAATTTCTCCTCTGGTTTTGTTTCTTTGATAGGGCACCCCCTCAGTTGCTTTGATAGTTTCTTTGGTAGCTAATTCTTACACGTGTTGGCCATGTTTTGCCATGTATAACTTTGCCTTAACGTACCTTATTTTTCTATATTTTTGCTACTTGTTTGTTACCTATAATAAACCGCTGGTAGTTGCTTACATTTGTTGTTTTTCTATAAGATTCTAGTTGGGTTTCTTCTGTGGGGTTTTTGTTTGGATTTTAAGTGTGGGGTTTGTGATTGTTGGGATGGGTTCCCTAGTGGGGTAGTGTCCCCGTTGTATCTTGTCTTTTCTGCCTGTTCGGCCTTGCGCGCGAGGGTCTCTACGGGTGTTTATTTATTGTACTGTTTTCAAAATTTACGTAGTTGTTTGTGTTTCTCAAAAGTTGTCAGTAGTTTCGTTTAGTCGATCGTTTCGTATGTTTGTCTCGTTTGTCCAAGTTGGTTTCGTGTTTAGTTTCGGTCACAGCCGACACAGTTTTACCCAGTGTCCAGTCCGAAGTGTCAGTCCGGACTTGTCTGTGAGCCAACGTAGTTCGTAGGCAGTGGGGATCGTTTGGCTCCACTTTTACTGTAGCTAGTTTTCAAATATTTCGTTTTACCACTAAAAGTACTACATGCCCGGGCAATACTAATGTAACATCTGTTTTACCATTGTCTAATCTAATGTGACACCTGTTGTGGTCGCCGCGCGGGGGGCCGGCGGCGGGAAAAGAGGGGTAATTTTGTGGGATGTTACCTGCTGGCTGACAAAAGAAATGCGCGTTGGCGCGACTAGCTCATTTGCATGATCGTGTAATTTGCATATTTTACAATATTTTGGAAAAGTCAGTCAGTTGTAGTGTTGCAGTTGGGTGTCAACAAGGCTGGGGGTGGTTGATCTATTGTTGGGTAGGAGTTGTCGGGCTAGGTTTAGGTTTTGGGAGCGGGTAACGCCCTCCCTCGTGTACCTTTATTCCCTTAGTGGGTGTGCTCCTTCGTATTTTGTATCAATCTTGTATGTCTATTTCAAAGTTGGAGTGAGTATTTTGTGTCTGGTATAGTAAAATCTAGCGGTATTTAAGTCTATTAGATTTACGGACGGTCGCTTAGGGCTCTCAGATAATTCTATCTTGGTTTACTCGCTAATTTATGATATATACCCTCGTCTCTTCTCTCAATCAGCTAGGACTAGACATCACACACTGAGCACCTACTTGCAATCATTTATTGAAGTCCGACATAGTTTATTCTAGAGGTACACATAGTACTTCACACCAAATTACCCCCCACCACTCAAAGTTCTTAAAACTCGACCAAATGTACTGAAATTTGGTGTAGGTATGTTTTCGACCACGCTGAGTTCAAATATCGCAAAATTTCTCGTTTTGGGAAATTCGATTTTTCGATTTCTAAGGGGGGGACCAAGGGTAACCGAAAAATTTTTTGTCTTCGATTTTGCTGAAAAGTTGTATATAGGGGTTTTCTGGGTCGCAGAACACGAATCTGAAGCCCGTTTTTCGATTCAGCTTTTCGTTAGCTCTGCATAAGCTTACAACTTAAGCTTACAACTTTAGCTTATATCAAGCCAACGAAAAGCTGAATCGAATAACGGACTTCAGATTCGTGTTATGAGGCCCAGTAAACACCTATATACAACTTTTCAACAAAATCGAAGACAAAAAATTTTTCGGTCTTCCCCTATAGAAATCGAAAAAAATCGAAAAAAATCGAATTTCCCGAATACGAAAAATTTTGCGATATTTTAATGGTCAGTACCCACACCAAATTACAAAATCTTCGTTGTCAGTTGGCACTAAGGTGGTATAAAGTTAAGCTGTCTAGATGAGCGCTAGTTTTAAAAGGCACTTGATTCCAGCTCAGTCATTCAAGAATTGATGCATTATTACACTTTGTCTCATTTGCATAATTTGCATGTGTCAAAATTCTTTGACTTCAAAATTTCTGTCAGCGGGGAGCAATGTGCAAGTTTTGTTCAAATAAAAAATATTTATTCCAGCCCTCTCCAAGAAAATAAAAATTTAAAAAAGGTTTGATTTTTATTTTTGTTTCAAATAAGTTACCAAGAAAAATTTATTCTTTCCACAACTTGTTTTTTCCGTTTTAGGAGTTTTTTTCATTCATTAACATATTTCGACCATAGTTTTTCTTCGGGGTTGTCTCCTGCGCCCCTCCATTTTTTTCCCCGGAGAAGCAAAAAGAGAGCACCTGGTCTTTCCACCAAAACAAGAAAAGAATAGAGACAAGTAGCTACCAAAAATTAAAACATGCAGGAGTAGAAATAGGGAAAATATAGCAGGGGGTTGGGTAATTAATATTTACACGTTAAGCATAGGCACCGAAAACAGGAAAATCTTCAGTTCAAAAGTGGGTTCACCCATTACAAGTATTTCGCTTCTGGCGAAATAAAAAAAACCAAATGTGTGAGGGGGGATTTAAGTTATTAGGGGGGGGGGGGGGGGGATGATTAGATTATGTGACGTGAGTCATTAAACACACATACATTTATAGTATAATGGCTATGCAGAGCCGACAATGCAATTCTAAAGATAAATGAAAAGAAGAAAAGAAAAAATAATCTAGAAGCGAAAGTTAGAAAAGAAGTGCTCCAGAAAGAGAAATTTTTGAGAAGAAAAATAGAGTAAATGTCATTTTATGCAGATTGACTAAAAATTCACTCAGAATAGACGAAGATATTTCAACAAGAACGCCTTTATAGAAGACCCTTATTTAGCTGAAAACAAAAATTAATCTTGATTTGATTGATTTCTGATTTCAACCTTTCGGAGTTGCTGATATTTAACAAAACTATAATAATAATTTTAATGATATATGTTAGGAATTAGGATGCCCAACTAATTTACCTTTTTGGACGGATAACTTATTGGTTTATCTTCAGTAGTCAGAAATTAACTTTTCATACTTTCATAAGTCAGAATTTCATTAGTCATAATGTTATTAGTCAGAATTTCATTTGTCAGAATTTTTGCAAATACAAATGTCTTCCTGACGCAAAGTCTAACAAGATGGCTAACCTTGATGATAATTTTATAAAATCGACTACAATCGACAGGAATATGTAAGCGTCTTGTGTCTCGACTAACAGCTAGCAGTAAAGATTTCCTTTCAAAGGATTCCCCGCAACTGAGTTGGGTCCGCCTACCAATATCAAGGCAGGGAAAGACACATATGCTGTTTCTCACGAATCCTAGAGAATCAGCAAGGACGCAAATCATTACCAAGGGTCCTTTTGCGAAAGAGTTGATAAGGGTAGGCGTGCTACGAGTTATTTATAGCTCTACTCTACTTTTTGCGAATATTGCCTCAGATTATGCCCCAACTAGAGTTGTGCCCGGGCCTTGCAGTGGGCTGGTTCCGGAAAATTTCTTAAAGTTGCCACTTTTGAGGAAACTAGGAAAATAAAATGATGACCTACGAAATTCTGACTAATGAAATTCTGACTAATGAAATTCTGACAAATGAAAGTTCAACTTATGCGATTTGAAAATTTAAATTCTGACGAATAAAATTCTGACTATTGAAATTTTGACTAATGAAATTCTGGCTAATGAAATTCTGACTGATGAAAAAAATAGAATTTATTGAGGGTACCCCTTATTGGTTTTGGCACTTTCGTGTACAAAATGCCGCAGTCATATTCTATTTTTTCATAAAGCTTGAATATATAAATGTTCACCATCGACTTTCTTTTAACGGTGGTGAAGCAAGGAAGTAAAAAGTTAGCTGTTTTTTGGAAAAATCAAAAATTTTTCAGGAAGAACGGTTGCTCATCTACAGATAAGTTTAGAATTTTTTGTGTTGGTTTTTTATTTCGCCAGAAGCGAAATACTTGTAATGGGTGAACCCACTTTTGAACTGAAGATTTTCCTGTTCCCGGTGCCTATGCTTAACGTGTAAATCTAGCTGCTCCCTTTTTCTACTCCAGGGGAACTATGGTCGAAATATGTTAATGAATGAAACTCCCGAAAAAAACAAGTTGTGGAAAGAATACTTGCTTATTTGAAACAAAAATCAAACCTTTTTAAAATTTTATTTTCTTGGAGAGGGCTGGAATAAATATTTTTTATTTGAACAAAACTTGCACATTGCTCCCCGCTGACAGAAATTTTGAAGTCAAAGAATTTTGACACATGCAAATTATGCAAATGAGACAAAGTGTAATAATGCATCAATTCTTGAATGACTGAGCTGGAATCAAGTGCCTTTTAAAACTAGCGCTCATCTAGACAGCTTAACTTATACCACCTTAGTGCCAACTGACAACGAAGATTTTGTAATTTGGTGTGGGTATGTTTTCGACCACGCTGAGTTCAAATATCGCAAAATTTTTCGTATTCGGGAAATTCGATTTTTTTCGATTTTTTTCGATTTCTAAGGGGGGACCAAGGTTAACCGAAAAATTTTTTGTCTTCGATTTTGTTGAAAAGTTGTATATAGGTGTTTACTGGGCCTCATAACACGAATCTGAAGTCCGTTTTTTGATTCAGCTTTTCGTTGGCTTGATATAAGCTAAAGTTGTAAGCTTAAGTTGTAAGCTTATGCAGAGCTAACGAAAAGCTGAATCGAAAAACGGGCTTCAGATTCGTGTTCTGCGACCCAGAAAACCCCTATATACAACTTTTCAGCAAAATCGAAGACAAAAAATTTTTCGGTTACCCTTGGTCCCCCCCTTAGAAATCGAAAAAAATCGAATTTCCCAAAAACGAGAAATTTTGCGATATTTGAACTCAGCGTGGTCGAAAACATACCTACACCAAATTTCAGTACATTTGGTCGAGTTTTAAGAACTTTGAGTGGTGGGGGGGTAATCTGGTGTGAAGTACTATGTGTGTACCTCTAGAATAAACTATGTCGGACTTCACTAAATGATTGCAAGTAGGTGCTCAGTGTGTGATGTCTAGTCCTAGCTGATTGAGAGAAGAGACGAGGGTATATATCATAAATTAGCGAGTAAACCAAGATAGAATTATCTGAGAGCCCTAAGCGACCGTCCGTAAATCTAATAGACTTAAATACCGCTAGATTTTACTATACCAGACACAAAATACTCACTCCAACTTTGAAATAGACATACAAGATTGATACAAAATACGAAGGAGCACAATAAGCGGGAATAAAGTACACGAGGGAGGGCGTTACCCGCTCCCAAAACCTAAACCTAGCCCGACAACTCCTACCCAACAATAGATCAACCACCCCCAGCCTTGTTGACACACCAACTGCAACACTACAACTGACTGACTTTTCCAAAATATTGTAAAATATGCAAATTACACGATTATGCAAATGAGCTAGTCGCGCCAACGCGCATTTCTTTTGTCAGCCAGCAGGTAACATCCCACAAAATACCCCCTCTTTTCCCGCCGCCGGCCCCCCGCGCGGCGACCACAACAGGTGTCACATTAGATTAGACAATGGTAAAACAGATGTTACATTAGTATTGCCCGGGCATGTAGTACTTTTAGTGGTAAAACGAAATATTTGAAAACTAGCTACAGTAAAAGTGGAGCCAAACGATCCCCACTGCCTACGAACTACGTTGGCTCACAGACAAGTCCGGACTGACACTTCGGACTGGACACTGGGTAAAACTATGTCGGCTGTGACCGAAACTAAACACGAAACCAACTTGGACAAACGAGACAAACATACGAAACGATCGACTAAACGAAACTACTGACAACTTTTGAGAAACACAAACAACTACGTAAATTTTGAAAACAGTACAATAAATAAACACCCGTAGAGACCCTCGCGCGCAAGGCCGAACAGGCAGAAAAGACAAGATACAACGGGGACACTACCCACTAGGGAACCCATCCCAACAATCACAAACCCCACACTTAAAATCCAAACAAAAACCCCCACAGAAGAAACCCAACTAGAATCTTATAGAAAAACAACAAATGTAAGCAATTACTAGCGGTTTATTATAGGTAACAAACAAGTAGCAGAAAATATAGAAAAAAATAAGGCAGGTACGTTAAGGCAAAGTTATACATGGCAAAACATGGCCAACACGTAAGAATTAGCTACCAAAGAAAACTATCAAAGCAACTGAGGGGGTGCCCTATCAAAGAAACAAAACCAGAGGAGAAATTGAAAAGGTCCCCTCCCCATACAACAAGAAAAGATAACCCCCCGCTTGTAATATATATAAAAATACAAAAAATGGAATGAAAATTCACAACAAAACACATCAATGGGAGAAGCCAAGCGTCCTAGGCGTGCACAGAAGAGACCATGATTTCATGATGGGAGCATCAGGACAGTTCTAGCAGATACCGGGAACAGACCCGACCAGAAGAAAAGTCCGGATAGAGGAACAATCGGCCAAAGATGGCCACACCGGGAATCCGACTCAAGAACGGCCAAACCCAGAATGGAAAATTGGCCAAACCAGCAAAGGCCAAAAGGCCATAGAAAAGTGACCGGGGTACAACCAAGACCCAGCAAACAGTCAGTATATACAGTTGGCTGCTAATTCCACTTGAGTGTAGAAAAACCATATAATTTGATGGGCAAGCAATCGGCTTTCTCGGATTGCATCACTCGCTTGCAGCGAATGGCTCCACATAAATTAAGTTTAGAATGACTTACTAATTTTAATTTTTGTTTCAGGTAAGAAAATACATGAACATGGGGAAAGATGGCCAGCAGCTTCACTGGATTTGCATTGGAACATGGGTGGAGCTTTGCATACAGCGCTGGGGCTTTAAGCCTGCTGCAACTAACAAAGAACAAAGGACTAGCAAAGAAACGAAAGCTAAGTTCTCAAAAGTTTTATATCAATAAAATTCGACAGGGAGCTAAATTGAAAATTAGTAGCGAGTAGCGAGCGACTGATGAGAAATGTGCTGATCAGAGGATGTATCTTTGATGCATCCCCAGCAGCAAGTCAGCAGCCGTGTTTTGTCTTTGGTTTGGCTGGCAATAGAAATTGGCATGGCGGGTGGAAAAGGTCCTTCTGTGTCCATTTCTGTTGCTCAGTCGAACCAACTTCAATTTAAACAAATCAAATTTATTTTCTAACTATATACATCTACATGGAAGGCAGTTTTCCATCTTTCCTATTTGAGAGCTCGCCCCTTCTCCTGCAGCCATTATTTTCTTTAAGGCTTTACGAGCGAGCCAAGCCAGGTTTCCGCCATCCTAGTCACTGTTGATAAGCGGGGGGCAACTATCGTCGGCCCATGTCAAGATAAAAGTTAGAACCCCCAGAACCCCCGTCAGAAAAAAAGGAGGTTCTCAAATTTTTTTCATGCGTTTGTATCCACTACTCAATGACTATGGCTACGTGACTATGTTGTGGATCATTTCTAGCTGACATTTTCCTTCATCATATGTTGAACCCCAAGAACCTCCATGAAAATAAAAGCTTCAAGAAAAACAACTGGTTGATCAGAACGCATCAAAAAGTGACTTTTATCTTGACATGGGCCCTATCGTCGGTGAACGACGGCAGTTGCCTTGAGGGTGACTGCGGCTATTTCAGCAGTGCTGACCCTGGCCAATAACCGCATGTCAGTCTGGCTTGGGGGCCTCGTTTTCTGTCCTTGGTCTTCGCTTCTCCGCTCCTTGACTGCCTTTCTGCAGGTTGCGGAGAGCGGCATCTATCGGGTCTCCCATAGTACCCAACGATGTCGAGCCAAATACAAAATACAAAAAAATCGGCTTTCTCTTTTACAACCACCTATATCAGTCTGGTCTTGGTGTTCTGAACATTGTATGCTAAGCTTGCTATCATGTCATCTATCTCTAACAGACTTCAGCTGAGTAAATAAAATAAAAGGTGAACACATTCGTTAAAACCCGCGTCTTGTGAACACTAACACTGCAATTTCGACAAAACCTACAGTTCTTCTCCCCAGTTCCTATCCTATGCTGGACATCAACCAGGACACCTTTTATTACACTCAACGGTTAAACTCTTTTACTCATCTAAACAAATATCACAGATCAAAAAGAACAAAATCCAAAACAGCAACAACATGCTCAACGATCAAGCTGACACAGACATAGGCTAAAGATGAAGAACTACTCTAAAATATAACAAAAATAAAGATTCTCTAGGCAGAAAGAGGGGCAGGGGGGGGGGCACAAAAACAAAAAGCAAAAAATAATAAAAAAATCAAGCTAAATCTAAATCTTCATCTTGATCAAATTATGCATCATATCGAAACTGTTTCCGTCCGGCTGCAGACTGAAGAGACAGCCAGAGGATTTGGAACGAACCAAAAGATAACCCGACCCGTCCAGTCCTTCGATCACAACCTTTTCATTATTCTCTGACAGGGTGACCTCTTGGCGTCTGAAATAAAACAAACCAAAAATAATACGTACCCAGACAAGTAGTGCGCATACATTTAGTAAAAAGTAAAGAATAAAGGTCCAATCTATGCTGACCAGAGATCAATATTTTCATGCAAGTTAATGTAGAGTAGTGACGACAAAATTACAGCTCCCTAGCTTGGAGATAGTGTCCAGTTTTTCACTAAGCCACAATTTCCCATTTTCAACCCGTAGACAATCCCGTGTTCCCCCTTTACACCACTATTTACGTAATCCAATCCAAACATTTACATACTACCATGGCCTGTAGGAGGGTGGAGGTGGTACGGCGAACTGCTGCCAGTGGATGGCCAAAACAGAATTGTTCTAATTTGATTCACAGCAAAAACCGGGGGGGGGGGGCGGGCGGGGGAAATTTGGGTATGGGGTGCGCACGGACTGGACAACCTCTGATTTGACACCCACAAAGTCACTAGTCATCTTCCGGGTTGACAACATTCCCTCCCTCCGAATCCCCCCCCCAAAACATTACTCCACCTACCCGTGGAGCCAATGAGCACAGTAGCGCTGTTGAATGGCCGGAGCCCCGTCCACGGAGAAGGCCAGGAGGAGGTCCTCAAACTGGTTGAGAGTCCGGGCAATCACCGTGGCCACATGAAGGGAGTCCAGGTGGGCCGGGAGGAGGTCATTCAGGCAGGTGGTTGGAATGCTGTTGGAAACGTTGAAGCCACAACCTACAAATGAAATCAAAAACATAAATATATGCACACACATACAAAAAAGAAGACAAAGCACAAAAATCATGACGTAAGAGTAGAGCATTGGAGGGGGCATTTGGGGGGTAACTGAAATAATATGATTGTCTGACTTTTTCATTTCCTTGTGCTTTATTCTGTACAGAACGGATGCTGCGTGCTAATCAAACTTGTTGTCGTGTTGCTGATGTTGTTCTGGCTCTAATGCAGTCCAGCGCGACTGAGTATATAATGCTGTTTTACACCTGAACTTATAGACTTGGACACAGGTCACGAGACACAGACGAGACTAGGACTTACATTTGTCTGACGGCGGGCGACAAAGAAAGCAGTGTACAGCAAAAGCACAATTAATACTACAGCAGCACAAACGAGAAGCAATCCCTGAACTTACTCAGAGTGCAGTGAACCGTTGTCCCATGCAATGCGGAATGTACCAAGACTCCACCCAGTTTCACATCCCCGCCCCAGTAGATATCGTTCGGCCACTTCAGCTTCAAATTTACATTCTGCAACAACAATTACAACAAAGATAATGGAGAAAAATAGAAAGAAAAACTAGGTAAGTAAAATAAATCATCAGACTGCAGAAGATAATATTGTTTTATGTTTACGCATATGTATACGTATGCTGACTACGAACGCGTTTTGACTGTGTCAAATGATTTCACAGCAACATAAAAGATCTTCTGCACAGTTTGTTCCCCCTAGTTTGCTAGTACAAAACAAAACTACTATGTAACTTGAAATAATTAATCTATTAAAAATTATTTTGCAAGCAATTGGCTAGTTTATACCTCATAGCCAGGTAGAGATAGCACTCCCTCAACCAGGGCTAAAGCCAGCATGTGCTGTAGCAAGCCCAGTGCTTTCCCCAGATCACTATTAAGCTGAAGTCGAAGTGGAAAGGAAAACAGAGCACAGCCGGCCGGCGACAACCAAGCATTACCCCCACGACCTGTAAAAAGGAAATATTAAAATGAAGAAGAGCTATCTAAACTATATTTATCAGGGAAAGACGAATTAAACTTGACACTACTCTTGACTAATTTATTAGCAGGCGCGAATAGGCTCAACACGGTTCCGTAGAAACAGGAAAAGTAAGTCGGCCCTATTAGGTGAACTACTATTAACTGGATGCTAAATCCCTGCAAAAGATTGGTCCAAATTTCCACAATAAGCAGTATTGTACATAAAAATTAATTAACGATTAATTAACAATTAATTAACTTAATTAAAGTAATTAATGACAGCACCTTTTCCGGCAGTTTGTTGCTTCGCAATTACGACGACGCCAGCGTCATCAGGCAAAACATATTGCCATCTGAAATAATCAAAGAATCCACACATTCCATGAATGCTACAGAAAAACTTGTTCCAATTTAAATTTTAAATAAAATTTTAACTGAAGGTATTTTTAGTTAAATTAATTTCCCTTCCATCATGACGTGTCAGAATGTCACAGAAACTAATGTTCACAATTTCACAAATTTAGGGAAAAAATCAAAAATTTACGAAATTTACTGAAACCGCAAATTCCACACTCATCCATGGCCAACCAACACACGCCGAAATGTAAGTATGCAGTAAAGTTACAGTCAAGTACGTAACAGCTTTGCAATACCGTTCTAAGGCCGCTATTGTAGACGTCAGCAGAGGTACAAACAGTACAGATTGTCCCAGCAGTTTGGTACGAAGGTGACCAAAATATTGTTCCTGATGAAATTCTGCCAAGGGGGGTGACCGGTCCGCATAGACGGGGAGGTGTTGGGAGGTGGGCTGAGGGGATGCCCCCTCCAAATCTATACGGCCCCCCTGATTTTTGTCATCGTCACGTGACCGAGGGTGAGGCAGCTGAAAATCCAGGGTCAGGGAAGGACCGACAATTTTGGGATGCTGCTGCAGGTGTCCTTTCATGAGGTCATGTACAGACTAAAAAACAATAAACTACAAAAAAGCAGAGAAAAACACAAAACTGTACACACAAAAATAGGATAAACACAAAAAATAATAATATGCAAACTTCGTCTTTAGTGACTACAGGACAGGCGTTTCACAATCATTCTTTACACTTAATTAATGCCTGCCAGTCAGCCGTCCCCCTCACTGTCTATTTAATTTTCTTATCGTAAACGCTATTATAGTGTATATATAACTACAACTGCAAAAACTGTAAATAATCGTGGTACCTGGCTAGCAAACATCAAATAACCAGGCGAAAACTGTAGTCCAGTTGTAGTAGCAGCAGCAGTAGTAGTAGCAGCAGCAGTGGGGTCAGATCTAACAGCTAGTTCCAGCCTTCTAAGGGCTTCCAGCACCAAACTATCTTGAGCATCAATCAACTGTTCTACAGTCACATCGGAGAAGAGGGCGCCCGCTCGCTTATGACTGTTCTGCATGTACATCAGCAGGGGGGAGTTGGGACGACGAACCACGGACAGAAAATATTCCAGTTGGCCGTCGGGTCGGTGAACCTGCACAAGCAGAAAAAGAGAGCTATAGTACTAACAAGTAAATTAAATTAACAGAAAATGGCAAATGAAAACAAATTTAACAACTTACATCTGCATTATATTATGCAAATTATCCACTCAATATATATACACTAACTATCTTGCATTTCCATGACAGACAAGAATGGGGGAAGCTTAAAATAACGAGGGTCCGGAGATTTCTAAGGGGGGGGGGTGGCTCCATCTCCGCAAAAACATCTTCGCCTTGACAAATATCCGAAAAACAGAAACATCCAAGCTCACACAAAAAACCCACAAAACAACCGACATACACGCACGAACCTGAAACTGCTCATTTAGAGAGCGCTTTTTCAGCCGTTTGCTCAACTGTTTGAGAAAGGCGTCCAGTTCACGACTTTGCAGTTCGCTGGCAAAAGCGTGCCGCAGGAGGCCTAGGCGTTTGCGGGCAGAGTGACAGTCCTTCAGGTAGGTGAGGAGCTTATTCTGACAGACAAACAGCATCTTGCCGCCCTGACTGAAATAGTTGAACAGGTGTTTCCAACAGGGATCGTCTAAAACAGAAAAAAAGTAAAAAAGAACAGCAGCTGAGTGAGAGCTGTGACAGCAATTTTAGTGTCAACGGCTTATTACCCGTAAAAGGTACAGGCTAATGCTTTAAAGCAGTTAACGATGGACAAAAGAGGGCATATATACTTCTGGCTTATTCCATGGCATTTTTTAATGGGGGCTTCATGGGGGAGGGCACCCTCTCCCTCCCTTGATGGGGTTCACCCAAAACGGGGGCATATTTTTAGAAAATGTTTTCAAATTTTTGCGGGTTTTTTGAAAAAAGATGGCTAAAAATGTGTATATAATTTTAAGTGCCTTTGGACTAAAATAGTGAAAAGTTCTCTATAAATCCGACGAAGCCGGAAAATTTTTTGAAAATTTAGGGTAAAAATGGTGAATATGACAACTTTTGGGTTATGGGGGAGGTCAGAATTTATTGGGGCATTTCATGGGGGCTCCTGGAATGGGGGGGGGAGGTCGCCGAATGGGGACGCCCCCCCCCCCAACAGGGATAAGCCAGTACTATTCCAATCAACAGCTCACTAAACCAAAGCTTAGGTCTAATAACAGTTTACCAAGACTCAGAAATACAAGTCAAGAACACACATCGCATAAAATATGATATAAATATATAATATTTGAATCATATAATATTTGAACTTGAAAATTAATCTGTAATAAAACTTGAATTATAATATGCGCGAAGCGAAACTTCGCGATCAAAAAATAAATTTAATCTCACGCAGCAAAAAAGGTTAACCGATCATCTAACCTTCGAGATAAAACCAAAACCAACCCTACAGGAGGGAGCCATTCTGTTGGGTTTACGTTAGTGTGGGGGGGGGCGGGAGGGAGGCGCCCTCCACTTTCTGGCACCCTACTCGACCTCTCCCCCACTTTTTGGGGCTTCCCTCCACTCACTATAAGGTGCCCAGAAAACGCCGATTTTTTCGCCAAACGCCAAAATTTTCAAAAAATTTCCGGCTTCGCCGGAATTTTTTGATCAAAAATAGTGTATTTTGATATTCAAACTCAATTTTTGAGCACTTGTTAGCATATAGCAGTATTTTTAGAAAACAGGCTATTTTTTACTGTACGTTTGGCCTTTTTAGTGGCTCCCCCACTCTCCCCATCCCCACTTTTTTCGCCTAAAAGAAGCTCAGGAGCCTATCCGAGCTATCAGCTGCCTCAAAATCGACCCCTCATGATTTGGACTTGTTCTCAGAATACAAAAGAGCCCCAAGATCCGGTTCCCCCTTATTTAAAAAATGTTTTCGCCGGATTTATAGGTATTTTCAGCAACTGTGCTTGGCATCTGAGTTAAAAAGCTGAATCGATGCATATATATATACCTTTTGTTTTGCAAAACGTTTGGCACAGAGGGAAAAAGCCAGCAGCCAAAAACAAAAAAGGTCATACGCAGTATTCAGCCAAACACTAACCAAATTCAAAGTACCTAACCTACACAGCCAGAGCTTACCTAGGGTATTGGTTGTCGTCAGAACCAGGCAGATACAATTGGATACCCACGGTCCCTGGGCAAATTCCGAATGCCGCAGCCGGTAGACCGTATACTGATTCGGACTAAGACAGTTGACTAGGATAACTTTGAGCCGATCATAGATCAGGGTTTGTTGATCGTCCAGGCCCGTATAGACCAGTATATTGGGCGGTTTCATGGGAACGCCTGGAACATAGGACGCGCGTCGACTCCCACTGATTGGCTGACCACTGGTCAAGCTCAGACCACCCACGTCGCTAGCGGGCCAAATAGCCTTGACGCGAGAGACGTCGAGCCTGTCTAATTGAGAGCAACCGGCGTCGCAGTAGATGCGCATTACTGGGCTCAATTACGTCCCACCGGTCGGTGGATTGCGCATGCGCAACAGCACCCGATGCTGCTGCAGGAGCAGCGTGCGCAGATACCGATTTGGTTAGCTCAGCATGCGGTCGCTGTTGTTGGTAGGCAGTGTTTGACACCGAGTAAGACGAACTGACTGACGCGCGATCCGATAAAGTATCGCCTAGGTCAGAACCTCCGTCGACGTTGGAAACTTTGTTCTGACGCCGAGTCAAGTCTTCAGTGGAAGGCCAACGCTCTAGGGGCGTTTGCATACCACAGGTAGCGTAGGCTGAGTCAATAGCGTCAATGGTAATGCTGGGAACACGCGAGCCCGCCTCGTACTAGCAGTAGCAACAGCAGTGAGTAGTAATAGTAGTAGTCTGTGGGCCTTTGAAGTTGCCGCCTTCAGCAGCACCAGGGTGGTCAAACATCAAAGGCGCCGCCGACTTTGTCATCTCGACAGGTGTCGGGTGAACGCTCACCTCAGTTTGCAGCATGGAAGCAAAAGCAGCACAGAGGTGGGTGAGGATTGTTGCGTGCTGTACAGTTGCTGTTGTTGTTGCTGTTGCTGCGAGGGTTGCTGTGCTGTAGTTACCATCACCACAATATTAGCATCAGGACTGAACCCAGTGTCATAGGCTGTTGTACTAGCCGGAGAGTAGAGTGCACTAAACTGTTCACTAGCACTAGTACTAGCACTGATCGTAGTAGCAGCAGTAGTAGCGTCAGGTTTTGGACTAGATTCTGTGATGGCAAGGGAATTACCAGGCGACTCTAGGCTAGATTTTACCAACATAAACGGCTGTGTTGGTTCATAGTGTTCACAGGTTGTCATCAAAGATGGTTGGGGTGCAGTCAGAACCGTGGGGAACAAACGTGGTACACTTGGCTGGCTTGGTGCCGACGAAGTAATGTCAGTCGACCCAGAACTACCGCCCATCGAGACGTGCCGACGACCGGCCGTTTGGCCACCGGCCCGACCCTGGCCCGGCCCAGCCTCCAGTCCGCTGAGTGTCAAGTCAAACTCTCCCAGGTCAGCAAAATCATCGTCTTCAGCAACGTCAAAGGCGCTCTCATACTCCAGTTGAATGTCCGCATCCGTTCTAGCAGCGGCCGGCTCCAGTTGTGCCACCAGTCCCAGTCCATTACACCCAGGGGGACCTGGGTAACCCCCCAATCCCCTGGGGGCGACGGGGCACTAGTATCCTCTGTCCGGGGGAGGTGGTATGCTCCTCCGACAGCTGGGGCAGGGCAGACGGAAATCGGGCCGAAAAGGGACGTCTGTGGAATTCATCATCAGATCTAGATGGGCCGAGGGGGCCCCAGAAGAATTGATCATTACCCCACCGAGATCACGTTCTGGACTCAGTACGGGCGGGGTTGTACCGCTGGTCTGAATGGAGTTGGCCCCGCCCCCAAAACTCGATTCAGTCCAACTACACGTCGAGGAGGCAGCCGAAAAGCGCCATTGGTGGGTTGGCCGCAAAGTTTTCGAGCCGCCACAATATCGGCCAGGCATAGGTCTTCCACGGTTCGCAGGAAACCCCGACCCCTCCCGGGTTACTGTCCAAGGGTGGACGGTGGTCACTAACTTTAACCACTCCTGGACCACCGTTTCGGACCTTGTCCACTAGCGTAGCCGTACCCCCGGGAGCTGTGAGAGACTTTTGTCGCCGTAGCTGTTGAGGTAGACCGTATTCGTCCAGCACTACCACGGGGCTGCCGGCAGAATCTAGAGGGGCTGAGACAAGTTGGGCAGCTGAAAAAAAACAAATAAAAAATTATACAATTTTGCAAAAATTATTAACTCATATAAAAACTGGACAAACAGATGGCGTGGACCTTTAACGAAACTTTTTGTCGCAAAACTCTGAAGGTTTTCCAGTACACCGTAAATATAAATATTTT
>JASAND010014846.1:0-61070 GCA_030248195.1 Trissonchulus latispiculum
TAGGGACATAGGTACGAAATCTGACAGAAATAGAACTAGAAATCACGCAATTACTCATTTGTCGCTTAAAGATCAATGGAACAGTAGGAACAGATTAAATAAATAACCAAGTTAATAAGGAGGGGTCGTTACCCTTCCCAGGCCAGTTACAGGCCAAGTTATCATGGTACTATATGGTGGAGTCGCTGTTCTTCCCGGATCTTAAAATAAGATCCCCATTCAGCCGAAAGTGTAATAAAAGCATTTAAATCGTTTAAAATAGTCAAGAACGTACTCTCAGAAGAATACTATACGAGAAGTAAAGAAATTAATAGCAGTATCTCTCTAAGAAAGTTGGTTTATGAAGTCCCAGAAGCAAATATTGGAAGATGTTTCGTTAAAATATAATTTTAGCTAGGTGATACGTAAACTGATGATTATTGATGTTAATACATGTTTATTAGTGTTAAGGGGGGCTACTTGGGTCAAAAATGCGACCCTCTCCGATTTCGCTCAAATTGTGCCCATTGATACTCCTTAGGGTCCTACACACACCATTGAAATTTGAGGCGATTTCGTCCAGGAACAAAAAAGTTACAGTCATTTAAAATTTCCAATTCCTATTGAAAATGGCCCAAAACCGGAACTTTAGATTTTTCACTTCTGGCAACGATAACTTACACAAATCAAAACCGTTCGAAACATTCTATTGCTCATTTTGTAGCTAAACACCATATCTAAAACTTGTCGAAGAGCTTGTTTCTAAATTCAGTTTCTAACTTTTGCAGTAATCGTTTCCAAATTGAAATTCATATTTCAAATGTATATATCTACCTCTGTGGCTAAATTGTCGCTAGGTGGTACTGGTATGTCTCGCCGAGGCAGGCTTCATGTCGTGGGAACAAGTGACGGTCTTCCGCTCTGGTGTGGTTGGAAAGTGAGGCCGCAAAGCGACGCACGAGGATCTAATTAATTAATATACCTTTACTTTTGTTAGCAAGGTGAAAAATTGTTTCAACTTTAGCACTCCCTTTAAACCTTCAATTGACGTTTTGATATTATATAATTTGTTCGTTAACTAAAAGTGCTGCTCTTGTCCTGTGCTGTTTTCTTGCATTTGACTTTGCGCATGTCTTTGCATAAATTTGCATTTTGTTTAAATCCTGTGCATTCTATTACAATATTTTACCCGTTGTCGGAAGTTTGAAAGTGACAGAGTGTAAATGACCTCCTAGGTGGACCAAGTCAAACCTAAACGTTATTCCGAGGCGGATGGGCGGTGGCATCTATTTTGTACCTTTGGTCTAAATCATAATAGATTGGTAGCAGCTGTGGGGGTTGTTATGCATTTCCTTCTTCTGTGAAAGTTTGTTTAGCTCTCCTGCTGTGTGGGACATTAGTGTACTCATTAAAGGGCTATCAATCAGGATGGTGTTTGATATTATATTTATGGCCTCTGTCTGTAGCTTACACTGGCTTTTTCAGATTACTGCTCTGGCTGGGACTTTATGCTCTTGTGCTGAGCAGTCAGTCTCTTTTCAGGTGTTTTTTGCAGCAGCAGTATTTTAAAATAGCTTTTCCTTTGGCCTTATTTTATGGGCAGCAAGTTTGTGTGGTTTAAGCATGTGTCCGCCCGTTCTTATTCAGCCTTCGGAATTCAGTTGTGTACTACAAATACAAGGTGCAAATTTTGCAGCCTATACATTTATCTCCAATATTATTTTGTAAGTTATTGGATTCGCGTTATTTTTTCTCCACTCATAATATTTTTGTCTAGCAGTTATCGCACTTTTGTATTCCTGTAATATTTGCAGTTAGTCGCCTACTGTGCAATACATAAGTTGTTCAAAAATCCGGAGCATGAGTATTTTCACCTCGGCAATCCTCTGATCTTTTTCAGTTTTCCAGATTAACATCAATTTTTGTTCTGTTGATTTGCTAGCTTTTCTTTTTTTTCGCGATACATAAAAATTATATAATGCGATGAAATGAATGGGGCTATTCTGAAATTTAAAATTGAATGAAAGTAACTTATACTTTGTTATTAATAAACGTAGCAAGGCATTCGCCCAAGAAACATTTGTTAGCTTCGACTTTAATTAAATTAAATTTAATAGAAAAGTCTGAAACTTGCTGCTTCCTGAAACTTGTTTGTTTAACATTTTTACAAAAATCCCTGGGAAATAGTAATTGTATTGATTGGCAAAACTTTGGAAATGAACTTTAAAATTAAGCAAGCAGATACAGAAAATAGGTAAGGCATGAGAATCAACAATCTCGGATTTTCCACGATGTGCTTCTTAAATCTATGTTGTTTTGTTTCAGTCAATAATAATATGACATGAAAATAATTTATTCAAGTTCTTTTCTTTCATAATTATGTGATCCAAAAATACGGTCAATTTTTGATTCGATTTTATTTAATTTTTTCGGGTGTGAAAGTGAAACAAATTCATATTAAAGAGAAGCGATTGGCATCAGCTTTTTCTGACAAACTATTCAACAATTTTTTTGTACAAGGAAGCTTCGGCTGCCTCTCAAGCTTTTTAGGTTAAATTTTACCTGAAGACAGCTAGATGAAAGAGATGTTATTAACCTAAAACAAAATATTGCAAAAACTACTCTTTGTTATTCTGCAAATCGCAAGAGCTGACAAATCCTGAACATGATTTCACATAAATCATCATTGAAAATGGGAAGAGTCAAAACTTTGACATTGATATTTGGGCCATCACGCATTCGTTGACGGTCCTGGCATGAACTCATCTATCATCTCAGAGCGTCAACGAATTAATGATGGCATCTCTTATCATTTAACGCTTGTCTTTACTACCTAACAAATGTTGAAGCGGGGGACTTGTGGGTAGAACAAATTTTAAACTGCTTTGTAATTAGTATGAAATATTGTGTGTTGGGGGAAACAAAACGGAGAATGATCTGTAGATTAGAACACTTTGAGAACATAAAAGTTATGAAAATTGTTCAAGGGAGATGGAGTCAGAAGATTGTTGTTACAGTCAAAAATCCTACCCTTTAATTTAATTTCTGTGCGTTCCAGTTAAAACTGATTTTATCATCACTTTGTTCAGAAATTATTTACATTACACCAAGTAAGGAGCATATTTTAAGATCATTTTCAGATTATATTTTTAGTTCCCTCTCCGTTTGTGTATTATTTATGAAATAATCTGTTGACAGATTGGACGTCATTTTGCCCCACCCAATGGCAGTTGGTGGCCCTTTTAGGCCTCCCAAGAATTTTGCTGCCAAAGAAAAGTTTCTAGGTGAGAAGTGTTAGCAAGGATTGTGACAAATGTATATTTCTGGTCAGAGATATTTCGCTTCGACTTATTCTTCCTGTGCTATAACAAATATTTGGAAAAATCAAATTTTTGAAATTTCAAATCGACCCACGGATAGAAAGGAAATTGGAATAAATTTAGGCTAACCTAATGTCAAATCATGACTAGAAAACTGATGAATGGAGCCTGTCAGTCCATGCTGATATTTCATTACTGAAGGGGCCTACGGTAGCTTGTTTGACAGAGCAAGGAAAAAATTTTGAAGAACAATTTTTTGCCAATTTTCATTTTTTGTACTTGACTTCTTTAGTTCAACGAAATGTTCGTGACTGCGATGCAGTGGCAATTGTAGCAGCAATATTGTGGACTAATTCTATCTTATAATTGATTGCAATTAGGATTGCCTTAAACTAGTAGTTTGCGAATAATTTTCAATAGGTTCGGTTCAGCCGACACACAATTCGTTGAAAATGCAATTTTTTCTACAGTATACGTGACAGCAGACACCATACTTATGTCGCAAAAGAGTCGTGGTTGTCCTCCCCTGCCTCCTTAGAGGGGCTCACTTCTACAGAAAGGGTCTCCTACAAGCGACTATAATATAATAATTTCGGATGAAACCCAGGCATTGATTTCGTGCGATTGAGCAATTTCTAAAAAGTTTTCGCAGTATATTTTTTCTGCAGTATATATATATATATATATATATATATATATATATATATATATATATATATATATATATATATATATATATATATATATATATATATATATATATATATATATATATATATATATATATATATATATATATATATATATATATATATAATACAGCACGATCAATATACTAATTTAGAATTCACGAGTTTCAAACTTTTTTCAGTGAATCAGTGAATCACCTAGTGGTTGATATATGGCCACGATTTTTTGACAGTTTTTAGATCAGTGAAGCGAAAAACGTTCAAGCCGTCTGGAATATTTGTCAAATGAACTGCAAAGTGTGCAGTGTGTAATTTTACAGTTGTTGCATAATAATGTGCAGTGTTGCTCCAATGTTGCCTTATCTTAGCGTCTGGCCTCTAAAAATTTGCATCTTTTGTTTTGACAACTGTTGTCAATTAAGCCGTCATTAACTTTTTATTAAACCGTCTGCCAGAGGCCCGAATTCTTGAAATTGTTCCGCTTTCACTGCTTAGCTTAATCCTATGTATAAGTTTCCTGTGCCTACTTTTGGGTACAGCTGCAGTAGCCTTAATGAATGGTAACATTTTGGATTTAATTATCATATCATTTTCAACCAAAATTTCAACCAACCACATAAACTACTTGAGAATTTTTTAGTTTAACTGGGTATGGCAGAGTCTACTGATATAAAGACATTACCTTTTATAAAATTTTACGCGAACTTTGTGTAAAACTGAGTCACTGAGTTCCTGAAATCGAAATACTGATTTTAATTTTAATTTCAAATGTTTAGCAGTCTGGAAACAGAAGACAATGAAGGTTTTAATCCCTCTCCTCTGCCATTATACTCGTCCAACAAAACTAATTAACAATATCAAGAAGTTCATACAACAACCAACAAATTCAACAAATTTGAGATGCTGATAAAATTTCTTGAGTCAATATCGAAATCATTGTTGGTTTCAATCTGATGCAAAATTCGAACAGAACAGGCTGTGGGAAACCAATTTTCGAGAACAAGTTGATTCCAATGTCTTACATGGTTCCAGTTATGGCAGTAGAATCGGTGCAGTTATGGTACTAAAATCTGTTATGGCGCTAGTTCTGTTATGGCACTCAAAAGATCAGTTATGGCACTCGACATCGACAGTCTTGTTATGGCACTAGTTTGCCAGTTACGGTTGGGTCCATTTTTTCGAAATTCTCCGATCAATTTTGCATATTTTATTGTCCACACCAGAGATGAAACCGGGTCACTATTTGCTGACCCGGTGACCCGGTATTTTTGAAAATTCAGATTAAGCTTAGAAAAATTGAAAATTCTTATATTAGGGTGCGGTGAGTATTTGTGATCTTTTTGGACACTTTTTGCGTCTAAAATAATATGAAGTTGGGCAAAATTTTTGTTTTTCTTAAAATAACATTGTAAAGTAAATATTGTTAGTCGGAAAAATCAAAGCTGTGATGTGAAGTAAACTACATAACGTTTTGAATCAAACAAACTGGAACAAATACTTTGCCAAAGTCATGTCATCTAATTCTAATCATAGAGTAGAAGAGGCCTGCATTACGGCCCGCGGCCCGGCCCGGCCCGGCCCGGCCCGGCCCGCGGGCCGGGCCGGGCGGGCCGACGAACCAAGGTCACGGGCCGGGCCGGGCCGCGGGCCGAAACTCACGGGCCGGGCCGGGCCGCGGGCCGACAGGCCGGCCCGCCATCAGTTTTTGAAAGATTTAACTATAAAATAGTAATTCATATTTTAGCTTAAAATATCTTGTGTTTCCGCAATATGTTTCGTTCAAACTAACACTGATTTCCCGCAGTAACGTTAGCATTTTATTTTCATAAATAATACATGTATTTATCGTCACATCATTATATAATGTCAAATCCTCAATTCGCCGAAGTAATTTTAGCGTTTACAATATTAGAATATGAAACTTTGGAATAGGGCAATATATATAACTTTAGTAACTATATAATATATATAATAATACTACTATATAATATTAGTAACAGTGTAAGTATTTTATTGTGGTTTTGGTTAAGAAAACGATGCATTTACTTAGAAAAACGCAGTTTTAAAAAATCAAAGTTTTGAGTCTGTGGAGCAAAGATTTACTACTTCTTTAGAAATGAAAGTTTACTCCTTCGGCACAATTGCATCTTTCTAAAGTCCTCCACTTCTAATTAGTTTAATTCTCAACTAATTCTTATAAAATGCGAACTTCACCAAATTTCATCTGGTTTAATAAAAGTGCAATATTTAAATGTTGCCACTGTAACCTTTCAGGGAATTTTCAGTTTTTTGTTTTTCTAGCGTTCCAGGCTTATATACAAAGTGTCAACATGAGGCAGTATCTTTTTGCTTTCATTTGTAGAACGACAAAAATTATTTTGTCCTTAAAACTGCGTTTGAAAACCATTAAAACTCGAAAAATCAGTTTTTAGAAAACGCACTTTTCCTAGAAAAAGCACTGAAAACCAGAGATTCTGTTTTTAATAACCAAGCTAAGAAAATTATTTACGTAATTTTGCATTTTGGGACAAATGAAAAAATTTCTTTGCCCGGGCAGGCCGAAAATTTTGACGGGCCGGGCCGGGCCGAAGCATCTGACGGGCCGGGCCGGGCCGGGCCGAAGCAGTTGACGGGCCGGGCCGGGCGGGCCGAGAAAGATTTTTCACGGGCCGGGCCGGGCCGGGCCGCAAAAATTCGGCCCGTGCAGGCCTCTATAGCACTTTGTGTTTTATCATTATATACTTTAGTAAAATATTGTTCGTTGTATGGTTGAGGGTTTCACCCAGCAGAGATTCTCTGGAATTATTCCTGTTAAGCTTGACAGGATATTACAAATATTATGAGGACACTACAACGACAAGCATTTAAAAACTGCACTATTATATAAGTTAAGAATATTCGTATTATTGCTAGTTTTTGAGTATATAATTGTTGAAGGTGGCAAAAACCGGTAAAAGTTCTGAAAAATATGCTTTAACAGCAAAAAATTTCCCCGAATCAAAAATACCGGGTCAAGACCGAGTCAGAGCTCCTGAACCGGTGATTCGGTGGCCTGGTCCATATAGTGACTCGAACTGACCCGCTGACCCGGTGACCCGGTTTCATCTCAGGTCCACACTCTATATTTTAAGGAGTTTTTAGTAAACTTTTGAGCAATGTTTTAAGGTGGTGGTATCCTTTTGTGCAATGCTTTTGTGATTTTTTGAAACGACGGAGTTGAAATGAACATTGTACATCATTTTTAAACTTATAGTCAGTACGTTCACACGAGTGGACAAAACTAGCAAAATTAGCAAAAAATTAGCAAAACTTTTCTGACATAAGGCTGAATATAGGCCCAAAGTATTTGAACATCGATTTCTCAAAACTGTAGAATTGGCCAATATATTTCATTTTGCGCCATGATATATATAAAGGAGGTGTGAGATATGGCTCGACTGGTTTGAATGCTCCATCCGCCAAATGTACGGTGAAACGAAATCTCGCAGTTTTGCATTGATGTTTCTCGCAACTGAAGACGTTTTACCTCAAACCAAGAAGATGTCCCTTCGCAATACTTAGTTCGAATTTTCATCCTGCCACAAATCACGCGAATCTGGGTAGGTTTTAAATTTTTGTCTCATGTATTGCATCAGTGAACTTTATTAGTACATAACTGAACTTATGAGTGCCATAACACAACTCACGAGTGCCATAACAGAACTCATGAGTGGGGTAACAGAACTGAAAATTAGTGCCATAACAGGACAGTGCCATAACCGGAATTGACCGTTTTACATAGCTGTTTTATTTATTAATACTACCGAGAGTGAATAACATAGAAGAAAAGAGTATGACAGCGCTGGCATTTATACGTAGCTAGCTATTTTGTAAGGATGAGCCTTTTTAATCAACACAAAAAGTATATATTTGAATATTTATATAAAACCAGAAAATTCAATGTTTTGAAAATTGATCGAAATGTTTGACATGTCCGAACAGATCCTCGATTTTAAATTGTTTCTTAAATATTACTGTTTTTACATTTACACTCTTATTAAAACGTGCGTTTATTCCTACAGTTGGACTTTTATTTACAGTTACAGGAATTCCTAGTGCAATCGAGCTATGTAGTGCTTTCCCAGAAACACAATAAGAAGGGAATCCACGAAAAACCGAAGTTTCACTTCAGCTCTCCTGAGTTTACGCATCAAAGAAGAAACTTTATCCAGAACATTTCATTGGTCAACGAAAAAATCGAGGATAAAAAATCATATCAGATACTTTTTAAATGTCAATTTTACCGTTTCTCCGCTCTAATGATCTTTTTAATAATACCTTTAAGCTTTAGCCTTTGCTCTAATATATACGAGGTCTGATATGATGGCGGTAAATTATCAACAAGTTTTTGTTAATCAGAAAACAAATTAATGCTTCCCGTTATGGTCTGTGTAAATGACATATTGATATTATTGTTGACCGATGGGGTAAATGAGAAGACCGGAGAGACCTTAACTTTGCACAGATCGCCCTACATAATTGGAACATTCAAGCAGTGCTGTAGATTTGACTAATTTGTCATTTGCCGTGTCGGCTTCGTCTATCAGAGAAATGATCAATGCATTAGGTTGGCGGCTCTCTTTGATATTGTTAACAAAAACCGAACAAAATTTAGTATGATGATGTCAAATAGGTGGCAATTTTTGATCATTAGCTGACTTCTAAAATCTAAAAATTTGATTCATAATTTAACCGCCTACAGGTGCGAGCTAGGCTCCCGTCTTTCTGATGCAACGTATTTCTAGGACACACCCTTGGAAGGTGCGTGCGTCCTGCGTATGCCAAAGAATTGCTAAAAATCCTGTTTTAATGAAAAATGATGTGTGTTTTAAAATTTCAGATGATTTATCTTTTAAAGCTTTTTCTTGAAACCAACATAATAGGCGGGCTTTAAGTCGGCTTGTAAAAATGACCTGACATAATGTTTTCAAAATTATATGTTGTGGTTGCTAATCTTAACGCATGTCAAAGTGTCATTTTATTATTAATGCTGTAACCCAAATTTTAAATAATTTATTGCTTAAATTTGTCTCTGGAAACCACTTCAGTTTTTATTATCAACATTGCTACCGTAACTGACGCCCTCACAGAGTGTAATCTTGTGGGGTTTTCTCACCTCCCATGTTAAATCCTAAGTGTAACCATAATAATGGCTTCTGCTAGAGTGATTACAAATAGGATTCCCAACTCTCTTGATTATAGGTTTGCTTTGTTTGGTTTTTTGTAAAATTCTGGTTTTTGTTCACAAAATTGGCCTCTTTACACTTTTTAGGGGACAATGAGTGGAACTGTTTAATGGTCTAAAATAACAGGTGAAAACTGGGAATCCTAAGATGCACGCGTCGCTGACTAATTTTCTTTCGTTTTGTTGCTAGCTTTTTAGTGGACCTTTTCCTAGTCAGGTTTTTTGAAAATCTTATAGGTGGCAGTAATGAAGGTAGGGTTTAAGTCCTCCGGTAATATATAATTCAGTTTTTACTCTATTATGCATGAGATTAAAATTACTGTCTTGATCGTACGTAATTTTGGGGTTATTAATTTGAGGATATAAACTGCGGAAATGCCGGTTCTTCGCAGTTTGTAAATGTTGCAACGACCCTGTCTGTGACTACCTTCGCGTAAGGTGGATTAGTATAGGTAGGCTTGCTTGTGACTTAACTAAGAGGTATGCAAACTCAAATACTTTCTACCATGTTCAGGATTGAACCTGGTAGGTTTAAGTTGTCCTGTCTTGATCACTCATTCTTTCCATCAAGTCCGGTAGGAATTAGGATGCACTGCGCAGAACAATCGGCAGATGCAAGTGTAGACTCTTACATGCGCATCGGGGGGGGGAAACCCCCCAGAAGTTATAATCTGAGCTTACTTCTCTAACAAGTCAGTGTCGGTCACCCTCCCAACACCGGTTGTTCCCCGTTGGCAAATTTTTGGACCAAAACCCGGGTTTCCCCGTAATTTTCAGCTGATGCAATCTACATGGAGCGCGTGCAGATTATTCCTTGCGATCTTGCCTGATGGAAGTGTGTTTTTCATAACCGCTTCAATGTACCTTACACTTCTGCAATGTCCCGATTAGCCACTAGCGCCGAAATTGTTGTTTGCAAAGGCATTAATCTGACACATAACTGTAACTAGTCACGTAAACGCTTGAATACTTTAATTTTACGATTCTGTAAAAATTATACAAGAACATCTCTCCTTTGTCCTTTGTTTTACGTTTTGTTTCATTCACTCTAGGTGGCTGCTGCATGTAATAAAGTTTGTATTAACCATCTGAAGCAGTCATTTTTTGACAAAATGTTGCTGTGCTTGACTGAGCGGCAGTCTGGCCCTTTTGTGAAAAAATATCTGAGACAAAAGTGAAAAATTATCGTCTTAGATGTTTTTGACGGAACATGTCTGTCGTTCAAAAATTGCATTACATCGTGAGAAATCATCCTATGAAATCTATTTTATGAGCGAACAGCTCTTTCTGTTAACAGTGTATATTTTGTCAGTTTATTAGTTTTGAACAGTTTTTCGGCTGTCTGCTTAAAGTTTATAATTTTTAATTGAATCCTTACGATTCACACGCCAATTATAATTAACCTTTTATTAACCTTAAATCATTGATATTCTAAAACCTGTGTCGTAAGATAATTTTAAAAATTAGAATCTGTTTATGATCATTATTTGCTTATAAATAAGCATAGCAACAACTTCGATACAACAAAGGTTATCTTACTTCTTTGAGGCACTCTATCGTCGACTATGGTCAATCGCTTTGAAATTGGAATGTCTGTTGAAAAACTGTTTAGTTCAAAATTAAGGCAAAAAATTTTACGATTCCTCTACTGAGTAGGAATTGCAAAAATTATGGTCTTGTTTGTCACTTCTGAAGGCATAACTTTTGTTTTATATCCATTATAACCGTTCTAAGGAGTCTTATTCCAGTTCAACAAATTTTTATGCACAATCATAAGATTGTAGGATTGTTGTTGTAGTTGAATGCTACATGCTTCTATATATACTTGATTTGATTTTAAACACGATCAAAACGAATCACCGGGCAATAGTATATGGCACGCGTATACCCAAACATTTGTTTCATACATATGTACATTGTACATATACATTTGTTTTTCAACACTGCTATCCTAAAGTCCATTTATTCCATGTAAAACTACGTTTTGCAGTCTATATGTCGGCGGAGTCCCGGTTTTACTCAAACACATATCCTGATAACTCGCTTCAAATCAAGGAGGATCTACTTCGGCACGATTTCTAAAACTCAATTAGAATTTATCCAAAGAAGCAAAAATGTCCTCTTTTCCAATTTCAACCAAAATTTAGCTAAACATGAATTACAGTTTAAGAAATTTAAACGAATTCAATTTATTTAATTTAACCACAAATTAGTATTTATGTAATTTTTTCCGAAGCACTCCAACATGGTTACAAATGTGACAGATGACTACAGCAAGGATCGAAATCAAGATCTATTTCAAGATCAGGATCGGGAACGGTATACATCAAAGAGAGGACCCATTTTACGTTTTAGGATCGGATGGTATCTTGAGGATCGTGTTTAGGGTTGATCCTGAATTCAGGATCGAGTGTCTTTTAACAAGATCCATTTGAACTCTAGTTTGTAATTCATGATCGGGCTTAGGGGTGGTTATGTTGGCTGGATCCATTTGGTTCCAGCAAGCCGATCTTGAAATGGATCATGCTCCACCCGATCCGCCCGGAACTCAGGGTTCATCTTAAAGCCCGAACCTGAAGGTATATAAGACGATCATAAAATGGATCCTGTTTTACACACCGATTCTGAACTCAGGATCTGCCTCTTAGCTGGATCCTGAATTTTCTAAGCCTATCTTGAAATAGATCTAATTTTAGTCGCCCGATCCCGATACTGAAATAGTTAGATCCTAATCCTGATCCAGATTCAGATTCTATATTCTGGTTTTAGTCACCTCCAAAACTGTGGTCTCTCTCACCAATAGAGGGAGTCGTCCAATTTTCACCACATTATTCCGTAGCTTTGGCCCAGTGCCTCTTTAAGACAACTTTGAACTTACTAACCACTTCTACTGGATCGACAAAGGTCTGCGACTGCGGTTTCAACAAAATAAAAGAGCCCACTCATTCATCAGGTAATCACATTGAGAAGAAATGCACCTTCTATCGGCACTGGTTAAATTTTCGTTGATCAAATCAATCAAAGCTTGTACAAATTAACAGATCTCTTCTTTATTAAAGCATTCCGAAGTCTGATTTAATCAATACATTCAATTACTTTATATAGATTGCTTGTTATCAAAGTCTTCAAAGTTTAAGATTCTTACATTACATACTTTGATTTGTTGGAGGTCAATTTTAGTCGAGTTTCTTTGATGAAAAATTGTCAATTTGCATTAGCCAAATCTGCATCTGCCAAACGTCGCTGCACATTGCAACAGTTTTCATAGCGAACACACGCAAATTCAACCCTAAAATTTTATGCGCAGTTTGGTGCAAGAAAAATTAGACCAGTTTCCGATTAGTTTATAATGTTAAACAGTGAACTATAATGTTTGTTTTCCAATTGCTTTATCAATCTGTTATTACGATACACTCACTGCTTACGTGAAAATATAGGTGGTTTTATGTACCATTTCTGGTAAACAATTAGGCTTAATTTTCTTAAATTTACCAGTTTTACTACCGTATTCATTATGCAATTAAACTGTTTACATCAACAAAACTTCGTCGTTTATGATAAAAGAAAGAGATTTCTGCGGATAGACTGCTGCCACCAAAAATTCATTCTGCAACCTTCGATCGAACCAATGTTGTCAAATAGATCTCACAGAATTCCGTCTCTAAGAGCAACCAATGTCATAATTATGTAGTGCTGGGACTGGTTCCAAAAGAACTGGAACCAATAGTATAATACCGTAGCTGATGGAGGGACCGTTTCTAGTGTTACTTTTTTGGCCATTTGAAATTCAAATATAGATTTAGTTTGTAGAATTTTCAATTATTACCTGGAATACATATTTAGCATTTGGAATTTAACTTTATGTGAAATTCTATTTGGACCGAAATTTTTTAATGCGGTTTTAAAATTTTCTAACACTTCCGAAAACGAAAACGAAAAAACGAAAAATTTTTCTATAGGCAAGGCATAGCAAATTGTGAGATTTTAAATTATCAAAAATACTAATGGAACAGAAACCTTGGTTTCAATAAACCGGAACCGATCCCAGCACTGATCAGATCATGATGATACACATAGGATATGATATGATCTACTTGATCTATTCCAACCAACCGACACGATCCTCACCTCGGAGGCGCTGTAGTAACATCATTCTTTCTTTCGTTTGTAATCACCATTCTGTATAATCCCGTAAGTTACTGCTTTGAAAAAGCTTAAATTGATCTGGATGCTGAATCACTAATATTGCTATTGCCACGAGTCGAAGTATTTTTGAGTTTAACACCAGGGCGTATTGCTGAATTTCAGGATATTATTATTTTAAATTCAATGAAACTTCAGGAGCAGATTTGTAGCTTATTTTTTGAAAACTAAAAGGGCTGCTCTGTGCTCTGCTCTGACTATTGTTTGTTAGATGTCTCAAAAATACATAAAAGCCCATGTGTTGAAGATGGGGGACAGCAGAAGCAGAGCATTGCAAAATTATGCATGCAATTATATACATGCAATTAAGACGGGGACTGTATTCCACACCACGGCAATAAAACCTTGTATCTTTTGGTTTATGTTCGTACTTTTTACATGGCTTGTTTGATATAGAAATCAAATTTCAATTTGTTGATGGTATTTGTCCTGGCCGTAAAGGAAAATACCTAATATTATTACCTTTCTCTTGTCATTTCTACTTCTGGCAACCAAAATTAGATGAAATTTCAACTACATAAAACTGGTAATGGCCGCGTAGCGCTTCTACCAGGGCTGGTGGATCAAGAGGAAAATAAGGACAAGCCTAAGGGCTTTTCGCGCGCGAGTTGATAGAGTAGAGTTAAAAAATTTTAACTCGTTTAACCCTGCAGGCGATTTACAATGAACTGTTTAAGTTTAACTGGATCATATCAAGGAAGATGCTGCTGGCGACTCTCTCTCTCTCAGGCATATTGGTGGCGGAGCCATTGCTTCTCCCCGTCAGTCATATCTAGTATGACTCTCGCTATGTCGCCTGGATGCTGTCCACACAATGGGAAGCTGGAGAGAGCCCATCTTGGCCTTTCGGCTCCGGGTTGTCTGCCTCCATTAAGTGCTCATGGCGAGAAGCAAAGGAGCATAGTGTCTTTCGACACTCCAAGCCTCTAGCGCAGATGGGTGGGATCAGAAGCAAACCCGTTGGTATGACCATTTTGAGTACGTGACTCCTGACTCCTTTGCACCTAGCACTCCTTCGCAGAAGGTAGGTAGGCCAATTTGCATGCTGGTCGATCCCATGGGTGCACCTTCCACCGCGACTCCGCGCCCTACTCTTGACGATAAGCGGGTTAAGAGTTCCTTAGCGTGCATTACCCCAGGAAGGCACCACACGGACCCACCAATTTAACGCCTCATCCGACCGCCGGAGCAGTGACCTAAGTTTCTTGCTCAAGGAATCAATACAGCGTCATTCTAGCTAAGGCGGCAATCGAACCTCGGACCTTCTTATCCGAAGACGAGCACCTTAACCATTCGGCTACACGGCCACCTTAGGGGGGACTTCCTTGATATGATCCGTTTAGGTAACTCTTTTAAGCGTTTACGCGAAAGGGTTAATTTTAATTCATTTATATAACTCGTTTAACTCGCTACCTGAAAAGGCCCTAAGACGGGCAGAGTCAGGCACTCATGTACCCACGAAATCTAGAAGAAAGAAGGGAAAGGGAGGATCAGCATTTCATTCAGGATTGAAAGAAAAGAATTGGCCCGGGTTCGAACTGCGGTCCTTCCGCTTGCAAGACAGACGTTCTTATCACTACACCACCGAGCCATCAGCTAAAATCCCAAATCAGGCTTATTAATCTTTCCTATGCCTGCTTCCCTTAGAGCCGCTTTGACAACATAATTTGAGTCTTTCCACAATTCCCGCTCAAACAAGGCTGGTTGGTTTGGCGGATCAAAATGTATTTATATTTTGGGAGTGTGCTACTGGAGGCTCACTAATATTAAAAATTTTAAAAGTAGTTTTACATTTTTTCTCAATAAATTACTTACCGTAAGTCTTAGGTTTATTGGCAAATCAGTGACCAGACATCGCAACAACTGATAAAGAAGTGAATAAAGTGTGTTTAGTGGAAAGTATAAATCCAGGAGGTTACGGGATGATTGGGGCATCGAGCATGGCTAGCATGCTTTAGCACATGGTACTAAGAGTTTCGTACTTATCTATGATGTACTCGTGGCCGCAATGCGAGTAGTGTTTCCAAACTGTGCGGCATTTTCCTTTGATCTTTACAGTTAGAGCTGGTAGAAATTGCAGGAAGCGTTTTCAGAAACTGGTACAAAAAATACTCAGCATCACCGGTTCTGAAGGAAAAATTTTAAATCTTGAAATCTTTATAATTTTAGGAAATTTAAATTTTTGAAATAGCTGAGCCTCAGTGAGCTTCGCACTAAAATATGAACGCATTGGGTAACCCAATAACCAACAAACCAACTAGCTAGGTACTGCTGAGGAGGATTGTGGAAGAGATGCCGTAATTGTGCCTCGGCTCAAGGTAGAAAAAGCGGACCTCTTTAACTTTATCCCCCCCAACAAATTAGAGCATGAGCAGAGCATAATTAGAGCATGATTTATAACATCGTTGGAATGCTCGAGATGTGCTCTATTTAATGGTGTAAAGCAGTTTGCTGTAGCTTGCTGCTGTAAAAAGTTAAGCTTAACAAACCATCAAAGTTACCACTTTTTGCAATTTTTGGCTTGAAAAGGCTTGATTTTTTACAGCAGCAAGCTACAGCAAACTGCTTTACACCATTAAATAGAGCACATCTCGAGCATTCCAACGATGTTATAAATCATGCTCTAAAGTTCTGTTGATCTCCTGCAATAAGCATTTGAAGTTGATGAACTTTTGTTGGGGGGGATAAGGTTAAAGATGTCCGAAAAAGCATTTGGCAATTGGCAGACATTGAATGGGATTAGTATTCCTGCTTTTGAATATTTATATTTTCAGGCATCTTAATAACTGATCTATTTTTTCAAATTTATCAAAAGGCTCTTCTGTCTGTTATTTTGATGTTCAATGGGAGACAAGTTTGGTGGTAAATCCTGCATTGATGAAAAGCAAACTTTGACTGGAAGGAAACTGTACCGACCTTGGTGCAATAATACCGCAACAACTGATAAGGATAATGACAAAAGAGACTGTAAAACAGTTCAAGGTTGGTATTTAGAGCATATTAACAAAAATTTATGCATTTAATTTAAATATCTTATTGTTCCCTTTATCTATTTTCCATAGTTGTAGAATGCTTTAAGTTTCCGAAGTTGTAATGATGGATTGCAGATGAAAAAGTTTGTAGCTTGCCTGCAGAAATGGGCAAAGTTGATTTCTATAAAATATAAAAAATGGACATTTCGATGGACATTTCGTGTTGAAACATGCCCCCTCTCAGGAAATATATATTAGATGGGCGGGCTTTTTGTACGAAATGGTGAAAAGGACTGTTTTGCATTGTTAATAGGTTATAAATACTCGAATCAAAACTCTGTCTAGCCGCTGGCTATGGTTTCACTTCACAATATAAGTTTTTGTGGAGGGGGCGTTGATTAGATAGAATTTTATATTATAATCTGAGAGAATATTTGAAGCTTCACAACATTCAATTGAAATAGTTTACTTCATATATTACTTTTTTCCATGTTTAAATTCTTGAGTTATAACTGATTAATTTTAATTAAATTAGTGCCCTCGCTTTTATTTTAGTGGGACCACAGTACCGTCTTTGTAGTTTGTAGAGGTCCAATTTTTGATGGGTAGGCGCAATTGTGTGAAAGTGATATATGATGGAGGTTTGGTTAGACCACGACTTCTTTGCCTCAAGACTTTAGTGCATCTCTGAATAAATGTGTATATGCATATACATGTGTGACTGTGTGTATATAAATGCCTATATACATGGTCCACTCTGATGGTATGCAGCAAATTTGCAAGGCGGTATCCCACTGGGTTTGGAGGTTATTTTGTGACCCTCAAACGACCCAGTGACAACTGACCTGCAGTCTTTGTTATTGTTATTTGCCACTGGAGTATAGCAGTCTAGTTTGGTATATTCAGTCATATGCAGGCAGTGGTTATTAGTGTATCTGTGTTCGCCTCAGTTATTCCATTTCCCATTACATACTTAGTTCTACCGCAATGATTTTGCAGGATAATTGTAAGTTTTAAAATCGAAGCTCATTTGTAGGTTTACGTCCAATGCTAAATAAATCAATAAATCAATCAATAAATTAATTTTGGCTAAATCCATACTTAATACAGGGATTCAGTAGTAAACTGAAAAATGTTGAACTTTGTTATTTTCATTAATACATATTGTAGCATTATTTTTATTTTAGGTGATAAACTTGGTGGTGATGATTCCAAAATTCGTTCTGACGACTCGAGTCGCGAAAAACCAGGGAAGCTTCGTCGATCAGAAAGCGACTCTGGAAGTTCCAGGACGTCTGCCTTTTCCCCAGTCGACGGAGGGGTTCCCAGATTGCCCATTTTTCGTAAGTTCTTATCAGAATATTTTGAAGTTTAAATTTTTGCCAGAAAAGACTTGAATTGAATGCAGGGAACATTTTGAAATAAATCTGATAAAAATTCAAAAACAGTCACTGCAGTTTAATTGTTCATTGTGAGTATTCGTTTTGCGAGCGTCTAGGTTGTTGTTTGTTGTTATTGCGTGAGCTATTGCACAAAAGGACAAGCTATGTAAATACAGAAGCACAGCTTTCCGCGAAGTCCGAATAAACAATATCGAATTTTCGGTTCCTCCCTTATCCTCTTCTAACGACATCTTTTTTACATTTAAAGCTTAATAATGTGTAGGAATATTTTGATAGCATTAGCTAAGCATAACAAGACAAGACCAACAGATGTCAAGACGCTACCCTACCCTTAACTTCCAATTCTTGGTTTTAGTTAATAAAACCAAAATTTTAAAACTTTAGAAAGATTATCTTTAAATTTTTGTGGAGGGGGCAAGGGGGTCAATAACTTTAGCCCCAGATTTTGCTGAAAACTAGTATGTTGGAGTTCTGATCTGGGGCCCGTTGCATAAAAATGATAAGTTATAAGTTCATAAGTTAATAAGTTCATAAGTTAATATGTCATATACAATAAGTAAAGGTGTTGCATAAAATTTTATTGTAATAAGCGATTATTTCATAAGTAAATCTGAATTATAATAAGCGAAAAGTCATAAGTACAACTGAAATGGCAACTAAAAGTCATAAGTTCAACTGAAATAGCTGACTACTTATTGCATTTATGTTTCAGTTCTAGAGCAATAGAATTAGTTTAGGAGCAGTTACAGAAAAAGTTTAGCAAACAAAAACTTTATTATTAAGAATTGAGGTGAAATGTAATTTTGTAAATTGTGAATTGTGAATCACGGACCATATGCTATTTCGGTTCAGGAATTTTTAGAACATTGTTTATGCATTAACGGAATGTGGAATTTGCTTCGTTGCTATTACATCATCTCATCGTTACGATTTCGGTCTTGGACACTTTTTATATACAACTTCACACCACTAATAAAGCGCAAAAACTGCTAATCTTAAAAAGAGAGTACTTTGAGCATTTCTACCAGTATTGTAACCGTTCGGAAAAGCCTAAATTTACCGTTATTTGTATATTTGTTGCTACAAAATTAATACAATAAAACTTGAAATTTTATTGCAAATTCGCTTATTTCAATAAGCGACTTTTCATAAGTTAATGGTTATGGCCAAATTTTATGCAACGCTCGCTTATGAAATTTACTTATTTTAATTCCAAAATCGCTTATTTTAATAAGTCGCTTATGACTTATTTGGTTATGACTTTTATGCAACGCAAATTCGCTTATTGTATATGACTTATTGGACTTATTGGATCAATTGAACTTTATCCCCCCCAAAAGACCCAATTGAACTTTATCCCCCCAAAATTGGAAGGTGTCTAGAAATGTCAGTTAAAGGTTTCTGCATGCTATACTGACATTACAACTTCCGCGGGAATATGCTACACTACGTCATGGCTTTAAAAAACTGAAAATCCAAAAACTTAAAAAAATTAGTTTTTATAAATTTTCTAGGTTTTAATCTGTGTATGCATTTTTTAGCTGTTCCGAATCTTAAATAGATATGTACTATATATCTTAAATATTTAGTGAAAATAGTTAATCAAATCTAAAATTCATTTTTGCATACAGCTTTTCGTTAGCTCCGTATATACAAGCTTTCATGCTAAGCTTACAGCTTTAGCTTACACAAAGCTAATGAAAAGCTGGATTGTAAAACGAACTTCAAATGCGCGCTCAGAATCTTTGAAAGCACCGAGAATCAATTTTTTAACAAAACCGATGAGCAAAAAATTTTTGTTGACGTTGCGCTTCCAGTTTAAGTTTCTAAAAATTTTAAAGTTTAAGCTATGTCTATTTATCATGAAACCTTCTTTAAACCAGCAACAAACGACAATATAAACTTAATTGCAAACACGCAGACACGAATATTAATAACATGAATGTTATTAATACAAAGTGTCCCCAATTGAACTTTATCCTCCCCAAAAGGGTTGGGGGGGATAAAGTTCAATTGATCCGACTTATTAACTTATTGTAATTTTTATGCAACGGGCCCCTGAAGGATGTATTTGCCTTTCTCCCAGCCCTAACTTTTGATCTTTCAGCAATAACTTTAAAAGTTTGTATTGGTGCGTTACTGTAGGTTGAAGAATTCCAAAATTAAAAAATTTTAAAACTTAAAAAGGATATATAAGCTTGTCTTAAGGTGCATTCATAATCAAACGCGTCGACGCCGCAGATTATACATGCTAACCGTTTAAAATTAATTGTAGCATATTCATGCTCACGAACGCATGCAGACGCTTACATGCACGCGACGACGCGTGTCTACACGCGTTTGGAACTATGAATGCCGCATAAAGCTTGCAACGTTAGCTTATACTAAGTTAACGACAAGTTGAATCGAAAAATTGATTTCAGATTCGTGCTCAGTGCCTGGAAAACCCTTGTATATATGCAAGTTTTCAGCAAGCTCGGGGACAAAAGTTTTTCTATCCCCTTGTTCTCCGCTTAACAACTTAAAATTTCTAAATTTTAAATTTTTATATATATTCATCATTCTCCGGCATGCACCCATGCAAAATTTTAAGGTTAAATTCAAAGTTAGGACTTGGGGAAAATGAGAGAAAACCGACGTGAAATGTTACCGTTTTCTCAACTTAAGCCGACATATATACTACGTTTACAAGCTGTGGAGCCGGGTTTGACCCTGTCCCGAATGTTTTTCTTCCACCATACATTAACTTTTCACTTACAAACCAGTAGGGAGGGATTACTGTATTGTACCCAACCCTATTCTGATTTCTTCGGTTTCCTTCCATCCCTTAGTGGGTGTCAAAACAAGAACAAGTTTTTAACCGATTTCTTTAGTTTCATATTTTAACAAGAGGATGACAGACAAATTGGTATAGAATAATTTACGCCGCGTGGAAGTTTGGAAATGCACGATTATGTCAACTTGAGTTATTACAAAACCACCAATTTGATGAATTTAAACAAATTTTCATGACATCTTACGATCAGTGTACTAAATAGTTCAACGATTTCAAAACAAGAGAAGCAGTAACAGGAGATGATTGGCTGCAAGCGAACCAACTCAAGCAAAGAGCAGAACTCTTTCCACTCAAACTACACTCCATTAAAGTCACTTATGTCATCAATGTCACTTATCTAACTGATTTTTCCAGTGAAAACTTGCAAGTCACCTTAAGGCCAGCAGTCCACACTAGGCAGCTTTGGGGCAACTTAGTTGAAGCAACTTGGAATGTGAATGTAGTGGCAACTGAGAAAGAAGTTGCCGCAACCAAGTTGCCGCGATCGCGCTTGTGGTGATTTCTAGCGGCAACTACTACGTTGATTGGTCGATTCAAATCATAAAAATAGGCGCGCTAGAATTCCTGCGTTTGATTGGTTGTTGCTTCCACTAGTTGGACCAACTGTTTGTGCAAGTTGTTGGACTTTGTGGTGTTGCAAGTTGCTTCAAAGTTGCCTAGTGTGAACTGGCCTTTAGTCTCACTAGTCACTCTACATTACAAACATAAAATAATAGTCTAGCTACTATGTACCTACTAATTCAAACCAGTTTTATTTTGTTATCCACATGGTTTTGTCGCATGGTATATTGTGTGTGAGGGTAACCCCCAATCTTAGGAAGTGGCTAAACCATTAAATCAAGCTGAAATTTGGGGTCTGGGTAAAATCAGGCTCCGGGCCCGGAAAAAAATTTCGTTGAACTTTAACGTTTTATTTGCATTCATCGGTGCCATAAACCGCTTTCATAGAGAAATTACAAAATATATATAGCTCTCGTTCCTACTACAATGGGGCCGGCTTTTACCATGGGCGGGGTCGGGGCCAAAGCTGGATTTTACCCAGGTGGACCGAGGCTGGAGCCGGATTTTACCCCGACCCAAAACCTGGTGTGATTTAGCTATCGACCGCCAAATTGGAGTTTTAGAAATAGTGAAAACAAGAGTCCATAATTTATTCCTTAACATTATAGAAGATGTTAATATTAGTATCTTCTTATATATAGTTAATAAGAAATTATCTTCTTCTTCTTAATTATGCAATCTTGGTGAAAATTTGGGGAGGTTGTAAGTCCGAATTACAAATCGGTTGGACCGGAAAATATCTAAAAACGGGATATTCATAGCACTATCGCGTTGAGTTAATAAGAAATTCGAAATTAATAAGAAACGGCCAGTGGCCGGGCCCGAGTGCACCGGCTGGGATTGGCTGGCTGTCTGAAACTTTATAATATATTGGGATAGGTAAAGATAGACTCATTTTTTATTTGAAAGCGAATGTCTTCAAATTCCCATGTCTTTATTGTCTGTTCAAGTCGATCTGACCACTCATTGTCTGTCAGGTGTCAGCAGCAAAGGTAGTGTAAATAACATTTAATTTCACACTCTTCATGGTAAGATTTTGAAGTGCCTACGTGCGACACTAAAGAGGACCTTTCAGTATTGGAATGAAAAATTAATAGCAAGGGGGAACGTGCATTGTTTTGTTGGTGGTCATAAACCTCACATTTTCGCGTTGGAAATTTTATTGTCGCATTAAAGTTTAAATCCTTCGTGTCTAGTTCAAAGTTCACATCTCTCAGAAGCAGTAACTGAATTCTGTTGCCACAAAATTTATTTACTCCACCTTTTATTATTCATGCTATCATTTGTCCACCTTCACATTAACCATTTTATAAGCAGTCCGTTTAATTTCCACCTATATTTTTCCAATAAAGAAAAAATATCCATAATATTACAATGCCTCTAATACTATTCTTCGTGTGATTTCTATTCTTTAATTTGAACGAACTTTGATTTTTGCTTCGATTTGCATGCTTCCTTGATTTTAGCTTTCAAACTCGATGCAGGTTTATTGTTTGGGTGCGTCTGAGTTAGAGATCTGCACGGGCCGAATTTTTGCGGCCCGGCCCGGCCCGGCCCGTAAAATATTTTTCTCGGCCCGCCCGGCCCAGCCCGTCAAATTTTTCGGCCCGCTCGGCCCGGCCCGTCACATTTTTCGGCCCGCCCGGCCCGGCCCGTGAAATTTTTAATTTTTTCTGAAAGCGCAAAATTTCAAAAAATTCCAAATTTAAATTAAAACTCAGTTTGAAGTTTTTATGTTCTAATCGCAAAAATTACGTTAATGAATTTAGAGATTTGACATTACTTTTGAGCACCAACTTTGGCAATTAATTATTTAAATTGCTTTTTCCGAATTTTAACAGTTTCTTGTGGTTGTTCCGAATGTTTTGAACCACAGAGTTGTGCTTTACAACATCTCACATCATAATTGTTTGAGTACCTTAGCACGAATAAAGAAATGAGCATAAGCATACTGATTACGTTAAAATTTGACAGATATAGCATTTATTTAACAACTAAATCAACAATTTAATTTAAATAAAAACAGTCACATTTATGAAATGAAAATGCTGAAACTAATTCCTGAAAAGCTGTGTCAATGTGTACGAAACATGATCAGGAAACACAAAAATCTTTCAAGCTAAACATTTGAGCTATCATTCTTTAGTAAAATCTCGCAAAAATAATGGGAGCAGGCCGAAAACTCGGCCCGTGGCCCGGCCGGCCCGTGAGCTTCGGCCCGCGGCCCAGCCCGGCCCGTGAAGTTTGGCCGTCGGCCCGCTCGGCCCGGCCCGCGGGCCGGGCTGGGCCGGGCCGGGCCGGGCCGCGGGCCGTAATGCAGGCCTCTAGTCTGAGTCACTCACTGGCAAACTTAAAATGTGATGATCTGTCTTATCAATACTTTCTTCGTTGTATAAATATGGCTTGAAGGAAAGACCTCCTGTTGATATTGTCACGATACTGTTTTGACAGTTCCGTTCTGCTGCAATGTCTTGAACTAATTTAGTTGGACACATAATCCATCAAAAATTTGGAACTGACAGATCAACTATCAGGCAATCATATTGTAGTTCAGCCTATGTATACTCCACAATTAAACCAGTGCATTTTAGCTGGCGGGTGAATTTCAAAATACAAGTGTACAACGCACAACGGACTATAATGAACTCGCAATCTTATTACTTTGCTTAAATTTGCGTTAGTTGGAGTAAGGCAATTTCGTTGCAATTGCTACGGTAGTAACTAACTACTGTGGCTGCACTGGATTACTGTAGTAAAAAAGTGCAAGCTATAACTGTTAAATAATAAATGCGCCAAATAAAGGGAAAAGTTTTCTGACTACGCTACTGGCTTAAAATTGCGCTTTCCGGATAAAACTCGTAGTTTCACCATCATTGGGTGGGGGCATAGGTGTACCCATAGGTGTGTGTACCAGGCTACAGTTTATGTTTACCTCCTGTGAGTCACGCGTCCACGAGAATGCCAGATCCCCCACCCCCCATACCCGACCTCGACTACTCCCCCCCAAGCCGAGCTCAGACCCCCCCCCCCTAAAATCATAGGTGTGGCTGGCGAAAAAAGTGGGGGTGGGGGTTTGAAAAAAAAGTAGGGTGGGGGTTTGGCAAAAAAGGGGGAGGGGGGGGACGAGAAAAAGTCGAGTTGGGGGGAGGGGTTAGAAAAATTTTCGAGGGGGGGTCGGCGAAAAATCGGGTTTTCGCTAAAAAAATGAAAATTTTTCTCAATTTTCAGCAATTTTTAGCGATTTTTAAGGTAATAAGGCGAATTTTAGCAATTTTTCGCTAATTTTTTGAAAATTTTCGAATTTTTGGCTAAAAACTTGCAAAAGTTCAGGTAGGGGGTTGAAAATTTTTAGGGGGGGGGTCGGCCGAAGGCCGATTTGGGGGGAGGGGTAGAAAAAATTTTTTAGGGGAGAGGGTCTGCGACCCCTCCATTTGGGGGGAGGGGTCCCCCCCACCCCCCCCCCTAACACACCTATGCCTAAAATGGGGTTCAAACAAGAGTAAAAATATCAAACTTGCAAAAAATTTTGGAATTTTTCAAAAATATTCTGAAAAAATTGGCTGGAAATAGTTAGAAAAGCTAAAAAATAGGTTGTTAAGTGCAGTACAAGTAGTTTTTGATTAGATTTATGTCGAAAATAGTGGATTTTATGTCAAAAAAGGGCCATTTTTGGACATAAAATCTACTATTTTCGACATAAATCTAATAAAAAAACCACTCGTATTGAGTTGTAAAACCTATTTTTTAGCGTTTTAACTGTTTCTAGACAATTTTTTCAGAAAAGTTTTGAAAAGTTGCAAAAATCCTTAAAAATTGGCATTTTCTGGTCTCCTTGTATATACCCTGTAGTCATAGGTGCAACGGAGATTTGGGGTGGGGGGGAGGGCGGAGGCTCCCCCCAACATTTTCTGGGGGGGCCCTCTGGCGACTCTGCGCAACCCTCCCCCAAAAAACTTTTTCTATTTTTATGCCAGAAATCGCATTTTCAGCAGTTTCTAATGCCAAACATCATTTCAACCATGAAGTAATTTTATCATTAGACAGTAGTTCTAAACTCGAAAATTTGATTGCCAACTTGTTTCCAAGTCCAAAATAAGGTCACTATTGAGTCAGAAAGTCGATTGTACAATTAAAAACGTGTATTTCTCGCAATATTAAACACTTTAAGACAACAATTTGGACTTTTTTGAAAATTTTTTCAAAATTTACCCAAAAAAATACCCAAGTTTTGGCCATTTTCGCGAGTTTTTCGAAATTGTCGCCAAATTTTTAGGGGGAGGGGTCTGACAAAATCTATATATTTGGGGGAGGGGTAGGAAAAAATTTTTAGGGAGGAGGGTCGGCGACCCCTCCATTTGGGGGCAGGGTATTTTTTACAGGGGGGGCGGGGGGCCCCCGAAATTGACCGCCCCCCCCCGAAAATGCCTTCCTCCCCCCGAAATCGCCCCCTCCCGGGATTTTTGCTTCCCCCCCGGGATTTTTTGGAGGCCCAAATTTTTGCCAACAATAGGCCAATTTTCAAAAATTTTCCGGCTTAGACGGATATTCTTTCGAAACAATAGCTATTTTTAGCTTAAATCCTAATTTTTGAGAACTTTTTGCGTTTCACTATGGAAAATACGCCAAAAATGGTGGTGTCTAAAACCAGGAACAGGAACAGGAATAGGAACAGGAATACAGGTCTAAAACCAGGAACAGGAACGGAACAGGAACAGGAACCGGAACCGTGGTCTAAAAACAGGAACAGGAACGAAGGTCTAATTTCAGGAACAGAGTCAGGAACGGGGGTCTAATTTCAGGAACAGGAACGAAGGCCTAATTTCAGGAACAGAGTCAGGAACGGGGGTCTAATTTCAGGAACAGGATCTGGGGTCTAATTTCAGGCACAGAATCAGGAACAGGGGTCTAATTTCAGGAACAGAATCAGGAACGGGGGTATAATTCCAGGAACAGGAACTGGGGTCTAATTTCAGTAACAGAAACAGGAACAGGGGTCTAATTTCAGGAACAGAATCAGGAACACGGGTCTGATTTCAGGAACAGAATCAGGAACAGGGGTCTAATTTCAGGAACAGGAACTGGGGTCTAATTTCAGTAACAGAAACAGGAACAGGGGTCTAATTTCAGGAACAGAATCAGGAACACGGGTCTGATTGCAGGAACAGAATCAGGAACAGGGGTCTAATTTCAGGAACAGGAACTGGGGTCTAATTTCAGTAACAGAAACAGGAACCGGGGTCTAATTTCAGGAACAGAATCAGGAACACGGGTCTGATTTCAGGAACAGAGGTCTAATTCCTGGAACATGAGCGGGGACCTAATTTCAGGAACAGAGTCGGGAATGGAGGTAAATTCTAGGAACGGGATCAGGACAGTGTTCTCTTTGTTTCCATTCATACATTTCTGAATCCACCATTGTAAAAATTATAAAAAGCTTTTCAGCACTATTTCGTGATTTGAAATTTTAAGCTCGAAACTTTTAAAACAGTGAAAACCAAATTAACATAAAAGTTTGAAATAAACTTATCAAACAGTTCCTAAGTGAACATAACAAAGCTATTTTACTGTTGCGTGTACACTCAGCATAAAAACCAGGCGCAACTGGACAAAGCATGTCCGTTGGCGCGAGTAACCAGTTCAGACTGGCAATTTCCCAAATTTAGACATAAACAAAGTCACGCGATCACATAGAATATATACTATATCATAATATCATATATATGAGCTGCTTTATGAGGAAGAATTTCGTAGTTTCAAAAAGAATATCAGTAATCGAGTGATTCCGCTATATATGTCGTGCCTAGTTACGTTATGTCGTGCCTAATTCCCGAAGTTGCCGTCTTCTAGAAATCGGCAAGCAGTTTGGCCAATTTCTAGAAATTGGCTAGTGCCTTGCTGAATTCTAGAAATAAGCAAAATATTTGCTCAATTCTAGAAATATTCAGGCGTGTTACTGATTTCTAGAAATGAGCAAAACGGTTTCCGATTTCTAGAAGTCGGGAAAATTTCAATTTGCCGAATTCTAGAAATGGGCAAACAAATTTTCATTAAACGTTCTACTTGGAATTCTTATTTTTAATCAAGTTTTCTGTCAACGGTTTGCGGTGTGTGGATAGAATTGAAAGCATGAAGTCAAGCTACAAATTAGAATTCAGAAATATTAAAACATTTTTGCAGACCCTATTCCTGAAATTAGACCCTCGTTCCTGTTCCTGAAATTAGACCTCCGTTCCGTTCCTGTTTTTAGACCACGGTTCCTGTTCCTGTTCCTGTTCCTGGAATTAGATCCCCGTTCCTGATTCTGTTCCTGAAATTAGGCCTTCGTTCCTGTTCCTGAAATTACACCCCCGTTCCTGATTCTGTTCCTGAAATTAGACCCCTGTTCCTGGAATTAGACCCCCGTTCCTGATTCTGTTCCTGAAATTAGATCCCTTCCCAAATCTGGCTTAGGGGAGTCTCAACAATCGGAAATTTTCAAAAAACTGCTCAGACTGAACCCAAATTTTTTCAGCTAAAAGTGGCCCTTATTTTCAACAAATCTAATAAAAACCACTCGTACTGTGTCTTAAAACCTATTTTTTAGCGTTTTTAACTGTTTCTAGATATATATAATTTTTCAGAAAAGTTTTGAAAAATTGCAAAAACTTTTGCAAACATTTAGAATCTTTTCTCTTGTTTGAACCCCATTTTTGGGGGGGGGGGGTCTGAGCCCGGCTGGGGGGGAGTAGTCGAGGTTGGTATGGAGGGTGGGAGTCTGGCCTCTTCGTGGGGGGGGGGGGGTCTCACAGGTGGTAAACTGTAGCCTGGTACACCTATGGGGGTACTTAATAATTTAAGGGTAGCATAATTTAAGGACAAGGGATTGACGAATGTGTTGATTCGACATGACGGCTGTCATGCCCCCGGAATAGGTAGAATAATTGGGTGTGGGTAAAACCCGGCCCCGGCACCGGCGCACCTGGGTAAAACACGGCTCCGGCCCCGGCGCAGGGTAAAACCCGGCCCCAATGTTTAGAAAACCCAGCGCAGTTTAACAAGTGCATATATATCCGTGTGTATTATGCATGCAAATACAGAATATATATATATATATATATATATATATATATATATATATATATATACGGTACATTTCACCGAAAGAATGACCGTTGGCGAAATTGGCAAATTGGCGAAATTTCAAGATAAAATGGCAATTTTTGCAAATTTAGCTACATTTGTGGACCTTACGCTTAAGCATATTTTGCAACTAAGCTCATCAACCAACTCGTTCGCGAAATAAACTCTAGCAGAATTATACGCCAACGTTTTTTTTTCTATAAGAATTTTTCTATAAGTTTTCTTTTTCTATAGAATTATACGCCAAAGTTTTCTGCAATTTTGGATTTTTTCAATTTTCAAAGGCAATTTTCGCGAACGAGTTGGTTTATGAGCTTGCTTAAATTTAGTTGCAACATATGCTCAAGCTTAAGGTCCACAAATGTAGCTAAATTTGCTAAAATCGACATTTTTTCTTTAAATTTCGCCAATTTACCAATTTCGCCAACGGTCATTCTTTCGGTGAAATGTACCGTATATATATATATTATATGTATATATACACATTGTATTTGCTTACGATAATGCAATCCCTATGTTGTCACATTGTTTTGTTTTCATTATGTTTTTTTCAGTTAAGTCACGCAATTACATATTTTTCTTATACATTGCTTTTAATCAAACATTTGCATATAATGAAATGAATGCATATATATATATATATATAGCAAAAGTTTTGAATTTATTTTTACCATACATCACGAAGTTTTAAAACAATTTGAAACAATATTTCGAAACAATATATATATACGTAATTAAAAAGACTTCAAGAAATTTTGCTGACATAGCTACACCAAATAAAGAAAATGACGATAAATTTAAATTTTAAAATTCTAAAATTATTGTTTACTATGGGGGATAAGACATACCAAAATTTTCCAGTGCTCCTTGATGTCCCCCTTGGAAAACGTAAAACTTAAATTTTTTAAATTACGTAATAGGAATTAATTAGTCTTAGGAATTAATAATATTGGACAATTTTAAACTTTTTAATCGGTTCTTACAAAAGATAATTCATATATTTCAAAATTATTTATTTTCGTAAGTATATATATACCAACCATGAATTAATACAAAATGGCTACAAAAGGTTGCGTAACACACTGTAAAGTATAAAACTCAACTCATAAGCTACGCCTTAAATCTTTACACATAAGCGTATTTACACATACACCTCTGTTATACCAGGGAACTTTTTAGGGATTTTTTTCCGGGGGGGGGGGGGGTTCCCGGGGGGGGCCCGGGCCCGGGGGCGGAAGATTTTTTGCAAAAATGAGCCAAAAATCGTATTTTTGGCGTATTTTGCATGGTGAAACGCAAAAAGTTCTCAAAAATGCCAGGATTTACGTAAGCTAAAAATAGCTATTTTTTCAAAAAACTCTCCGGCGCGACGGAAAAATTTTTGAAAATTGGCATATGTTTGGCAAAAATTTGGGCTTCCAAAAAATCCCGGGGGGGGAAGCAAAAATCCCGGGAGGGTTGCGATTTCGGGGGGGAAGACATTTTCGGGGAGAAGGTCAATTTCGGCCCCCCCCTGTAAAAAATACCCTGTTATACTACATAAGAATTTACACTGTAAGTGCGCCGGGTTTTACCCATGTGCGCCGGGGCCGGAGCCGGGTTTTTATATACCCAGACCCGAATAATTTGGCGCCGTTGACCAGACAGATGCCAAGGAACACCTGCGGGATCTCCATTTTGATGGGTCCATGTCCATCGGATTTCCCACGGAAGCGAATTCCATTGCTCCTCAACTTATTGTACTTCGTTGCTGAGTATGATGCAAGGGGGAACTTTCAAAAATATTTAAAACTGACCATTTTGCCCCGTATGGTTTCTGAAATAATGTTTTTAATAGAAAATGCATAGTAATTGCATTATATACGTATTGCGATGAGAATGTAACTAAGTATTAACAAAGATTTTATATATACGTCAAGATTATGAAAATTACTGACTATTGAAATGAAACTGAAAGCGTCTTTAAAAGACCGAAAAATTATATGTATATATGTGCATATAAAACTAATTGTGAGATTGGTCTTGTCGGCAAAATAGTTATCAGTTTTTGTATTTTTCTTCAGTTAACTTTGGAATAATATATTATTATTTATTTTCCCATTCAATTTCTAACTTTAGCATATTCCATTACAAATTATTTCAGCAGTGACACAAAGCCAATAGTTAGCTTTAAATTTTTGCTAAATTCCCCCTCGCAGTAAACTCATTGAACTGCATAAATCAGGTATATAATTAATGACTGTCTTTGTTTCCAAATTGAAAACACCTTTCATACTGAAACTGGTAAGATGACTATCTTGCTAAATTCTAGTAAGATTATATATACAAGTAACAAAAATGCTCCGCACAAAAGAGGATAATATGTGTGTGTTGGGTGCGTCTATATATCCTTTAAATTCCGGTTAAAGAAGTAAAGACAACAGTTTCATAGGCACGTGACGTTATTTGACACAGCAAGTTTGGGTGGGTGGCTCCATGACAAGTTGTTCCGTTCGCTTAGGACTTTCATTTGACACAACTTTGACCACTTTTAAAAAATTGCATTTTTGACCGATATATATATAAAATCGCCTAAGTCCCCATCCATCCCAGCACTCTACAGCCATTTTGGGTACGCAGTTCTATGACAAAAATTGCTCAGCTCATTTCGGAATTTCATTTTATACCAAATTTGACCACTTTTGAAAAATTTTATTTTTGACCCAAAATAGCCTAAGTCCCCACCCCACCCCACCCCACCACAGCTCTCTACAGCCACTTTGGGTACGCAGTTCTATGACAAAAGTTGATCAGCTCGCTTAGGGTTTTCATTTGATTTGGAAATTTTATTTTTGACCCAAGATAGCCTAAGTCCCCACCCCACCCCACCACAGCACTCCACAGCCACTTTGAGCATGCAGTTCTATGACAAAAGTTGCTCAGCTCGCTTAGGGCTTTCATTTGATACCAAATTTGACCACTTTTGAAAAATTTTATTTTTGACCCAAAATAGCCTAAGTCCCCACCCCACCCCACCACAGCACTCTACAGCCACTTTGGGTACGCAGTTCTATGACAAAAGTTGCTCAGCTCACTTAGAGCTTTCATTTGATACCAAATTTGACTACTTTTGAAAAATTTTATTTTCGACCACTTGACCCCCCCCCCAGGGTTGGGAGTCTCGGTCTCGGTCTCGCCCAAAAGCCGAGACTTGGCCAGTCTCGGTCTCGGTCTCGGTCTCGCTCACCCAAAAGTCTCGGTCCCAGACCGAGACCGGAAATTTTTTGAAAACATCTAATTTTGGCGAAAATTTTAAATCAATGTTATGAAAATCAACTAACGAGGTGCGGAAACCAAATGTTTATGTGTTAAAGCCCCTAATACTAGATCTAAGCCTCAAAAAATAGTTGAAGCTAATTTTAAGCTAAAAATTGCTAGTCTCGGTCTCGGTCTCGCCCGAAAGCCGAGGCTTAGCCAGTCTCGGTCTCGGTACCATGGTCTCGGTCTCGGTCTCGTTCTCGGTCTCGGTGAAATCTCGGTCTCGCCCAACCCTGCCCCCCCCCCACCCGACTGACCCTCCTGACGGCAAAGTGGAACTAGCACAGCAACATAGGTACGTCAGACGGCAAAACGGATACCGGAAATGAGCTGGGCGCACTAGAAAACCCCTATGGACAAAGTTTTGAGACGCCAAGTAGAGCCTAGTATGGACCTCCAGGAAGCGGTTTCCGACTTGACCCTCCTGACGGCAAAGTGGAACCAGCCCAGCAAGATGGGTGCATCGGACGGCAAAACGGATACCGGGAATGAGCTGGGCGCACCAGAAAACCCCTATGGACAAAGTTTTGAGAGGCCAGGTAAAGCCTACCATGGACCTCCAGGAAGCGGTTTCCGACTTGGCCCTCCCGACGGCAAAGTGGAACCAGCCCAGCAAAATAGGTGCATCGGACGGCAAAACGGATACCGGGAATGAGCTGGGCGCGCCAGAAAACCCCTATGGACAAAGTTTTGAGACGCCAAGTAGAGCCTAGTATGGACCTCCAGGAAGCGGTTTCCGACTTGACCCTTCTGACGGCAAAGTCGAACAAGCCCAGCAAGATGGGTTGGTCTGACGGTAGAACTGACTGCAGGAATCGATTCTCCGTGCCAGAAAACCATTGTATGGAAGATTTGAGCGTTCAAAGTTGAATAGATAGCAAGATATTTCGATTTTTCATTTTTCGAATTTTCGCCATTTTTGACGGGCCACTGTGGTCGCTAGGGAAGTGATAGAGAAACGCAACCTGGAGCGTTAGTTAGTTCAATATATGTAATTTCTGAATATAAAAAGAAATCAGCTCCAGCTTGTAACGCTCGACCTGAGCGACGACCACAAAAATGGTCACTTTTCGCTATGAGCCGACTTTGCGGCGCCACTGCGGCGCTGTGGCGCAGCTGCGGCGCAAAAAAAGTTGTGATTCTTAAATTCCTTAGAGGGTACTGCTAGACCCCATAGCCCTTTAGGTTGGCCCACCGCTGCAGATCACGTGAAAGCGGCGAACATTATGCACAATACAACCATCAATTTAATAGGAGAAACCGGAAAAAAAACATCGCCGCCATAACCGGTCCGGGGCGCAACTTTTTAACGGTAAGTGATACGGGGCTGAAACTTCACAGACATACTAAACTCGATGTGCTCTACAATTTGCGCATGAAATCTGCGCAGGATCTGCGCAGGATATTGCGCAGCTTCTGCGCAGCTTATTTTACACTGTCTCCAGCCACTTTTCACACATATTATAGGGGTCGCTGCCGCGACCCCTATGATACTATATTACTAACAATTTTGGCAAGATAGTAATCTTGCTAAATTTCGTGGCAAGATAACTATATATCTTGTTAAAATTTTAGCAAGATAACCTGTCTTGCCAGTCTTAGGAAGATAACTATCTTGCAACGACATATAGATAATTTTCGCGGTCGTAGAATAGAATTTCGTGATGTTTCGACCACAAAGTTGTAATCAGCACCCTTGACTTATATACCCTATAGGCGATTTTTCGCAAAAATCGGAGACAAAACTTTTTTGGTCGATTTCAATCGATCGATAGAATGATCGATTGATCGGATTGATCTCTCGACTCGAATTTTTGAAATCAGCAACCTCGATTTGCGCTTGGGACACCTTCGCAGCCAAATCGGAGACGAATAGTTCGAACCATAAGGGGGACCAAGGCAAAACGTTTGCTTCCTCCCGTCTCTATAAGTGCCGAAACCATTGCCTCCACTCCCAAATTTAGGCTTTTAGCGACTCCCTTCCCTTTTGTAGCTAGACTTCCTCTAACTACTTTTCTTCGAAACCCCTCCCACCCAATGACTTTGTTCGCCAGCTACACGTGCTCGTGCTCGTCGTATTTCCTGCCGGCACTTTGTTGGAGGAGCAGCAAGTTAAAAAATCAGCTAGATTTTGCTTATGATTTTAAAGGTTTAAATTAAATTAAATTCCAAGGTTTCGCAATTTATTATGGCTATAATTTTTTAATGTTTATGTGTATATAAATTGTCAACAACAATAGCTACGTATATACTGCTTAATTTTTTAACAACTTCATCAATTGTCAAGATTCATCTAAACGTTTCACGTGAGATTTCTTGGGTGAGGGTAAAACCCCGGGTGTGAGTAAAAACCAGCCCCAGCCCCAGCCTCGCACCAGCCTAAGAAAAACCAGCCCCTTCTCTCGCTGACCACTGTGCACTTTAAACTAAGCACTTTAACACATAATTACGCATATGCATGTAGACAGTATATATTCGCTGTCCATATGTATTAATTGTGCCTTATATACAGTCATATAAAATATATAGGTGTATTGCACATTATATCTATATGAATTTGTACAATCAGGGAGGGCAAAGGAATTTAGTCATCATTCAGAGAAATTAAAGAATAGAAATTAAAGTGTTTGAAGTTAATTGTTAAAAGTACGGAGTAATTCTGATCACAAACTTCGTAATACACGCACAACATCATTTCCTGTCATTTTACTTTATTTTAGTTTATATATAGGTTATATATTTGAACTTTCTCTAAAATGTCTAAACTCCAAAACCCTCAGTCTGCATCTAAATGTTAAAATTAAATTAAGTTAAATTTATTTATTATTTGTGAAGTTAAATCTGACGGGGGTCTTTCCCATTATCCCCCCCCACAGCTCAAAAGAAGTACCGAAGAAGCACAACTTGACTGATTGAGTTGAAATTTGGTAGGGGTAGGTTTTCGGACCTGCTGATTTCAAAAATGCAAAAATTTTTTAATTTTTAAAAAATTTTAAAAATTTTAAAATTTTAGTTTGGTAAGGGGGGACCAAGGGGAACCCAAAACTTTTTCGAAAACAATTTTGCTGAAAACTCGCTTACAGGGGTTTTCTGGGGTGCTGATTACGAATCTGAAATCCGGTTTTCGATTCAGCTTTTCGTTAGCTCAGGATAAGCTTACATCTTAAGCTTAAAACTTTAGCTTATATTAAGCTAACGAAAAGCTGAATCGAAAAACGGATTTCAGATTCGTAATCAGCACCCCAGGAAACCCCTGTAAGCGAGTTTTCAGCAAAATTTTTTCGAAAAATTTTTGGGTTCCCCTTGGTCCCCCCTTACCAAACTAAAATTTTAAAATTTTTAAAAATTTTTTAAAAATTTAAAATTTTTTGCATTTTTGAAATCAGCAGGTCCGAAAACCTACCCCTACCAAATTTCAACTCAATCAGTCAAGTTGTGCTTCTTTGGTACTTCTTTTGAGCTGTGGGGGGATAATGGGAAAGACCCTCTGACGGTATATATATACATATTTTTGGGATTTTTTAAATTCCATATTAAAGATTACATAAATATCGCTTTGAACGCACCCCAGAATAATTTCAGTATCACATTAAGCTTTATTTCCACATCTTTCAAAAGTTTAATTGCTAAGCTTTTTAATTTTGAACTTCCCAAACTATATTCCTTTACATCAGAACGATTTCAAAACACTATGGGTGCTTGTAACAATTAACTTCAAACACTTTAATTTCTATTCTTTAATTTCTCTGAATGATGACTAAATTCCTTTGCCTTCCCTGATTGTACAAATTCATATAGATTAATGTGCAATACACCTATATATATATTATATGACTGTATATAAGGCACAATTAACACATATGGACAGCGCATACACTTATATACTGTCTACATGCATATGCGTAATTATGTGTTAAAGTCCTTTAGTTCAAAGTATACAGTGGTCAGCGAGAGAAGGGGCTGGTTTTTCTTAGGCTGGTGCGAGGCTGGGGATGGAGCTGGGGCTGGTTTTTACCCACACCCAAAACCCCTGGCTTATTTTTACTGGAGGTGGTGGGGGTCGCCTCTATTCGGCGATCTCCCCCATGACAATCCCCCTATAACTTCCGACCTGCCCCCGTAGATAACTCAAAAATTGCCAAATTTTACCATTTTTATCCTAAATTTCAAATGGTTTTCGGCTTTGGATTTTTCAACGAAATTTCGCTATTTTAGCTTAAAAACACCTAAGATTAGTCATTTTTAGCGATTTTTGGCAATTTTTACACAAAAAAATTTAAAAATTCGGAAATTTTTATCTACAATATGCCTATTTTTGGTGAGCCCTGAGGGCAACATATCAATTTTAACTAAACTTATATATGTATTGTTTCCAAACTAGCGGAGCGGAATTCCTTCAAAGGCAGAGAATCCTATTATGCAATTTGCTGTAGTGTATATACATGTTTAAAAGCTAGCGCACAGCATATAGTTTAACTGAGGACCCATATTGCAATCCTGTGGAGCTTTTTCTCTCACTTGCCAGGAATTTCGATTTGTAGAAACGTTAGTTCGTCCCAGATTTGTGGTGCAATTGTTGCGTAGAAAATTTACGACTCCGTTTACGACTGGAGTCCTCACTTGAAATTTTATCTACGTGGCTGCCGTTATTTTTGTTGTTTTTTTTATTTTGTGCCGTCGAACCTTGTGATTATATTTATATACATTTTCTCAACACTTGTACATACAACGCGATATTTTAACTTTCTTATATAACTGAAGTTTTTGCTAAACTTTTATTCCCCGCGTTCCCTTCCCAGTTAAATTTACGCACCGACAGAGGAAATAAAAGTTTTACAGCCGCAGTTTATATACGAATGTTTTTGTAAATTTTTATTTTGAGGTTGTTTTTTGTATTTTTTGAATTTGTGTTTTATATATATAACAAGTTCGAGTCGAATGCTTGTTTGACATATGTATACACATATATATACATTTTGTACGTTTATACATGTAAACGCACTTCACTTACGTGTGTGCGAGTATATTTCTCTTGTGTTCTGTGCTGTGTGCACTGTATATATGTGTATAGACATTGCATACGGTATCATGTTGTGTGTTCAAGTGGGCGTGTAAATGTTTCATGCCTATAGGCGTGCATACATGGGCATGTGGCTGCATGTATCGCGCTATGTCTTCTTGGTGGCCGGCCGTTCCTGATGATTTTTCCTCTCTTGAAGCCAAATAGTTGACTTTCCAGTTTTCTTTTTGTTACAATGCAACAAAAGAATGTATATATATGAGAACATATATGCAATTTCTATCAATCACTAGGTTCTTTTTTCTGAATCTTGACTATGGAAACCTTTGTTAACCCGCTAGGCCAGCTTCTTATCTAGCCCGACCGATAGTATATATATATGTATATATGTTGCGTATATATGTATGTATGTATATATATATAGTGACCATTACTTCGGTCAAGTTTGATATGCACCTGATTTTGCCATTGTTTCCCATTAGGGCACTCTTTTCAAATTCTACAGTTTTGTCTGTTTCGTTAGGGCACTGTTTCATTAGGGCACCGTTCCGTTAGGGCACCCTTTACGTGTTCCATCAATATTTCAGACTAAAGATTGTGTCATATTGGATGACTACTCGAATAAATGTAGTTTATTGTATAGTTAGTAATTAATTAGGTAATTAGTTAATATGTAGTTTAAAGTATGGTTCCCTATCAAAACGTCTAAATTCAAAACGTCTAACGTTCATAACGTCTACCGACGAATCGTCTAACGACGAAACGTCTACTGACAAAACGTCTAATTTTTCTAAAATTGTGTCAGACGTTCAAAACGTCTAAACTTTCCGAAATTTTAGTGATTATTTTTTACTTATTTTGTGTGGGTCTGGGAAAGTTTTCAATAGGCCACTTAGGGTGTGGGGGGCAGGGTCTTGCCAAATCTTCAATTTGAAGTTCTGGCATTGTCTCAAATATATATACTTCTTATTTTCTGCATTAGCTTCAGTATTCGACTAGTCAATGATTATCCACTGATTATTTACTGAATACTAATTACTGATTAATGACTATAATCAGTAAAGATACTGCAACAGATTTCACTGATTGCTAATTACTTATTAATTGTACGCTTAAGTTCTAAAATTTCTAGAACTGTAAATTGTAATGCAAATTGTAAATTGTAAATTTTATAAATATTTCAAGCTAAAGCCATTTGCATACCCTGGCTTTTCAGAAATATTTAAAAACTAAACACAATTTAAAATCAAACAATAAACTAGACGTAGAGTTTAATTTAATGTGTTTTTAAAATACATTCACTTCAAAATAACATTAAACCTGATTTGTTTTCTTGAAAAAATGGTTTTAGACGTTTTGAACGCGTGACGCAATTTTAGAAAAATTAGACGTTTTGTCAGTAGACGTTTCGTCGTTAGACGTTTCGTCGGTAGACGTTATGAACGTTAGACGTTTTGAACGGACACCAAAAGTATATATTAAAACAAATTTGTCCGAAATAGTAGAGTTCGTGAATAGTCTTATTTCAGTAGGATTAATAAACAATTTAAAAGCGAACAATTTGAATTACTTCAGTATCTTAAAATTATATTTTTAAAGATTCTAGTTCTTTTTAAAACTTCGAATTTGTATTTAAATTACGTAAATCACAAATAAAAAATTAACTCACAAGTATTAGCTGGGAGTTTTGCTGAAGTGTTCTTCAACTGCTGATGCAAGAAGCAAACTTGTTTGAGTCTATTGAGAAAAACTACAATTCAGAAATTATAATTTCTAAACATAATTTTTGAAATCTGAATCAATACTTTTGAACACACAATTAATTGTTACTAAAGAGAGACCAATAATTGATGATACCTGCACAAAGGTACAATGACACATTATGTTATCTACCAGTTTACACAAATTTTAAAACTGCAAATTTCTCTATGTGCAGTGCCCTAATGAAACTCTTTGTGTTGAACAGTAAGTGCAATAACTGAAGTGGCATGGTGCCCTAACGAAACAATGCCCTAATGGGAGACAATCGATTTTGCAACAGTTTTGACTTTTCTTAAGCGTGCGTTTTTTGTATATATATGTGTATATATATATATCAGGGGCGCACCCAAGGGGGGGGGGGCGGGGCGGGCGCCCCCCCCTGTCATGTTTCGAAGGTCAGAAAAATTAAGAAGCAGAAAGGAGAAAAAGCAGAAAAAAAAATTTCGCGCCTTCGGCGCGAATTAACTATTCTTTGGTTGTTTTGAGGATAGCATATGGGGCGTGGTGGGGTGACTGGTCTTCAATTATTATTCGGTATACGTATATAGCAAGCAGCGTTTGCTATGCTTTCTGTGCGTACTATGCATAGTATGCGTTGCTGTTTGTTTCTATTTTGATTTATCATATATAGTAAACTAAAACATTATCTGGTCACGGCAACATTATATATGTCTAACCAACTATTCACTTATCTATGCATACCTATTAAACTGCTCAAGGCAAAGAATTCAAAGTTTTGAAAACAATTTTACTCCGAAATTTAAAATTTTCTTCTACTTATAGGGGGCAGCACCCCCAGACACCTTGCGTATATATCTATTTTTCGCCAGCTATTCATACTCTGACACCGCAGTTCGACGAGCATGCAACGTAAAATGAAGCTAAGGTCCGTAACGTTGTTTAAAAACGCAGTAAATCGAAGCTAAAAGCGTTTATAGCTTTATACTATATAATTTTTGTAATTTTACGCAGTCGAAATTAAAAATACGCATTCTAAAATAAAAATATACGCAAAATTTACGCAGGTGCGTTTTTCAAAAAATTCATTAAAAACCCCTGATATGCACGCTTTTTTACAAAATACAATTTAAAATGCACACACAAAAGCTTAGTCAAATTTTGCTACTGCTAACCACAACATGGCTCAAAAAATTTTCAAATAGGTGAAGCTTTTTAAAAAGAGCTCTAGCTTTTAGCTGGGGGCTGCCGCCCCCAGACCCCCGCTTCTTCCCAATTTTTCTTATCATGGCTACGTTGCTTTGCTTTGTTTAGAGTTTTATTAGTTTGAGTTATAATATACAAGAATAAAAATGCTCCGATGGAGCATGAAAAATGCAATATGGGTGACACAGGGTTTTAAGCAGACAGAGGACTAGGTTTTAAAACGTTAATATGGGAGGGGCAGGTTGTAAATGCCAGGAGGACTAGGTTAAAAGCGCACTAATATGGACCAGCTTCGCTGAACAACCCATATTCGCGGAAACTGTCCAGAGTTTCTATCGGCTGCTGCTTGCTGTTGCTATTGGCAGTTCTTCGGAAAATTGTACGACTTTTGTCAGCATGGCCTGCATGTACATATTGTGGTCGTGCTCCTTATTATACAACTTAATAATACACGTCCTCCATAATGTCAACTGCTTTTCGCTATTTCACTTTTCGGAAGCCCCCCCCCCACTTCCCCCTCCCTAGGGGGGGGGGGCGAAGCCCCCCCCACTTTCAAAACCCTAAAAAAATGCCAGTATTATGTATCCGATGAAACCAGGGCGCTAGCCAGAAGACAATTTTAATCCTTTGAAACAACAAAAAGTGGTCAGAAAAAATTATTTTCAGGTCTAAAATGCAAAAAATTCTCAGCTTCTGGGGGGCTGCGCCCCCCAGACCCCCTGCTTTCGCATTTCTGAGAATGATTAATTCTATTTAACTACCTCAACCGATGTAACCAATTACTACGTGTTTGTTCTCAAAGCACAAGAACATGTGTAGAAATAACTATAAAAAATTTCAACATTGTTGCCGCCCCCCCCCTGTCAGAAAACGCTGGGTGCGCCACTGATATATTATATATATATATATATATATATATATATATATATATACACATATATATATATATATTATATATATATATATATTATATATATATATATATATATAAGTTAAATATTTATTGCAGCTTTTCCTATGACTGGAACTGTTCCATTTCCTCCTTCCTTTCTGGCTGGAACTGATAGGATGTTTCCCTATGGCTCTCCTGGATTTGGTTGGGGGGATCCAGCGTCTGCTTCAGTGGAGGCCGGGTATGTAAGCTCTAAGTGTCTTGTATGTAACCGTCGCTTTCTGATGTGTTGGCATTAAGCTGGCAGTGTTACCGGTGTCAGGGACTCGGTCTTCTGACACCTCGTCGTACCTCCGGTCTTCTATATTATAATGTCCTGGTCTCATTCCCACACATACATATGCCAGCAAAACGGAACATATTAAATTTCTTAATCTAAATAGCGCAGGTTTTGCGTATACGTATACCTAATATACATATTATATTAAGTGAAGGTTCCCTCTCGTGTAGAAAATGGTTTTGTTTTTGCCTGATTTTTGTCTTTACCGTAAGTTTACGTTTAAATCCGCCAGATTTTTACTTCTCACCAAATCCAAGCTTTATTTTTATTATTGGTATATATATATATATATATATATATATATATATATTTTAGACGGACCAGCTTTCGGCATTATGAACCGTCTCGCATCAGTCCCCTGTTGCCTATTGGCGGATCAAGTGTTTCGAATCCGCAGCTGTATCCTTCTTGCAGTCCTACTGTCGATTCATGGACAAGCTTTTTCATGCATCATCGTGGGTTACTTACTTAACTTTGTATGATACGCTGTACGACCAACCTCAGTGGGGGGCATATATACCTTACTGGTTGCTGAGTAGCGCTAGACGTGATCAGCCTGCTTCAAATCTTGTGTGAATGCGTTTGAACACATTTCTGAAGGATCAGTAACGAAATTTAACGAGTTTCAGTTTGTTAAGTTTTCGCACGGGGACCGGGGTTACTGTACAACTTTTCTTTTGATTCTGTTGAAAAGTTGTATAGAAATCTGTAGGGGTTTCGGGTCTTTCCCATTATCCCCCCATAGCTTCGTAGAAGTACTGAAGATGCACACTTTGACGGATTGAGTTGAAATTTGGTAGGGGTAGGTTTTCGGACCTGCTGATTTCAAAAATGCAAAAATTTCAAACTTTTAAAAAATTTTTAAAAATTTTAAAATTTTAGTTTGGTAAGGGGGGACCAAGAGGAACCGAAAAATTTTTTGTTTTCGATTTTGCTGAAAAGATGTATATAAGGGTTTTCGGGAACGTAGAACACGAATCTGAAATCCGTTTTTCGATCTGGCTTTTTGTTTGCTCAATATAAGCTAAAGTTCTAAGCTTAAGATGTAAGCTTAGCCTGAGCTAACGAAAAGCTGGATCGAAAAACGGATTTCAGATACGTGTTCTACGACCCCGAAAACCCCTATATACATCTTTTCAGCAAAATCGAAGACAAAAAATTTTTCGGTTCCTCTTGGTCCCCCCTTACCAAACTAAAATTTTAAAATTTTTAAAAAATTTTTTAAAAGTTTAAAATTTTTACATTTTTGAAATCAGCAGGTCTGAAAACCTACCCCTACCAAATTTCAACTCAACCTGTCAAAGTGTGCATCTTCAGTACTTCTACGAAGCTATGAGGGGATAGTGGGAAAGACCCGGGGTTTCTGTGTCGCAGAACACAAATCTTGTCATAACCAAGTTTTTTAAGACATTTCCAAAAGCGTTTCCTTCGTATTTGTACTATTTATCCTCGGTAACGGTGCGGTGGGAAGGTAACAGGAGTCTGTGTTCTGGCGTAATGCCTGGTGAAGGGCTGGCCCCCCTTCCACAGATGTAGTCAACATTAGAGTTGTCGCTCCTGGCTTCGGGCTGTAAATCCAGAGATAACCACCGGCACCCTATAACCTTCTGTAGGCTGGAGATATCTCCAGGGGTTACTTTACCTTACCTTTACCTTTATAATCCTCACGCTTTCTGTATATTCCACTGAACTGCGAATTCGTATACAAAACCAGGGTTTTTCAACTTTACTCATTACATTGCTCTGCATTCTGCTAGGCTCACTTTGCGATGTGTATCATAGGGGTCGCGGCAGCGACCCCTATAATATGTGTGAAAAGTGGCTGGAGACAGTGTAAAATAAGCTGCGCAGAAGCTGCGCAAAATCCTGCGCAGATCCTGCGCAGATTTCATGCGCAAATTGTAGAGCACATCGAGTTTAGTATGTCTGTGAAGTTTCAGCCCCGTATCACTTACCGTTAAAAAGTTGCGCCCCGGACCGGTTATGGCGGCGATGTTTTTTTTCCGGTTTCTCCTATTAAATTGATGGTTGTATTGTGCATAATGTTCGCCGCTTTCACGTGATCTGCAGCGGTGGGCCAACCTAAAGGGCTATGGGGTCTAGCAGTACCCTCTAAGGAATTTAAGAATCACAACTTTTTTTGCGCCGCAGCTGCGCCACAGCGCCGCAGTGGCGCCGCAAAGTCGGCTCATAGCGAAAAGTGACCATTTTTGTGGTCGTCGCTCAGGTCGAACATTACGAGCTGGAGCTGATTTCTTTTTATATTCAGAACATACATATATTGAACTAACTAACGGTCCAGGTTGCGTTTCTCCATCACTTCCCTAGCGACCACAGTGGCCCGTCAAAGATGGCGAAAATTCGAAAAATGAAAAATCGAAATTTCTCGCTATTTATTTAACTTTGAAAGCTCAAATCTTCCATACAATGGTTTTCTGGCACGGAGAATCGATTCCCGCAGTCAGTTTTACCGTCAGACCCACCCATCTTGCTGGGCTGGTTCCACTTTGCCGTCGAGAGGGTCAAGTCGGAAACCGCTTCCTGGAGGTCCATAGTAGGCTTTACCTGGCCTCTCAAAACTTTGTCTATAGGGGTTTTCTGGTGCGCCCAGCTCATTCCCGGTGTCCTTTTTGCCGTAGGACTCATCCATCTTGCTGTGCTGGTTCCACTTTGCCGTCTGGAGGGTCATGTCGGAAATCGCTTCCTGGAGGTCCATAGTAGGCTCTACCTGGCCTCTCAAAACTTTGTCTATAGGGGTTTTCTGGTGTGCCCAGCTCATTCCCGGTATCCTTTGCCGTCCGACGTGTCTATATTGCTGGGCTGGTTCTACTTTGCCGTCGGGAGGGTCAAGTCGGAAACCGCTTCCTGGAGGTCCATAGTAGGCTCTACCTGGCCTCTCAAAACTTTGTCTATAGGGGTTTTCTGGTGTGCCCAGCTCATTCCCGGTATCCTTTGCCGTCCGACGTGTCTATATTGCTGGGCTGGTTCTACTTTGCCGTCGGGAGGGTCAAGTCGGAAACCGCTTCCTGGAGGTCCATAGTAGGCTCTACCTGGCCTCTCAAAACTTTGTCTATAGGGGTTTTCTGGTGTGCCCAGCTCATTCCCGGCATCCGTTTTGCCGTCCGACGTGTCTCTATATTGCTGGGCTGGTTCTACTTTGCCGTCTGGAGGGTCAAGTCGGAAACCGCTTCCTGGAGGTCCATAGTAGGCTCTACCTGGCCTCTCAAAACTTTGTCTATAGGGGTTTTCTGGTGTGCCCAGCTCATTCCCGGTATCCTTTGCCGTCCGACGTGTCTATATTGCTGGGCTGGTTCTACTTTGCCGTCGGGAGGGTCAAGTCGGAAACCGCTTCCTGGAGGTCCATAGTAGGCTCTACCTGGCCTCTCAAAACTTTGTCTATAGGGGTTTTCTGGTGTGCCCAGCTCATTCCCGGTATCCTTTGCCGTCCGACGTGTCTATATTGCTGGGCTGGTTCTACTTTGCCGTCGGGAGGGTCAAGTCGGAAACCGCTTCCTGGAGGTCCATAGTAGGCTCTACCTGGCCTCTCAAAACTTTGTCTATAGGGGTTTTCTGGTGTGCCCAGCTCATTCCCGGCATCCGTTTTGCCGTCCGACGTGTCTCTATATTGCTGGGCTGGTTCTACTTTGCCGTCTGGAGGGTCAAGTCGGAAACCGCTTCCTGGAGGTCCATAGTAGGCTCTACCTGGCCTCTCAAAACTTTGTCTATAGGGGTTTTCTGGTGTGCCCAGCTCATTCCCGGTATTCGTTTTGCCGTCCGACGTACCTATTTTGCTGGGCTGGTTCTACTTTGCCGTTTGAAGGGTCAGTCGGGTAGGAGGGTCAAATGGTCGAAAATAAAGTTTCTCAAAAGTGGTCAAATTTGGTATCAAATGAAAGCCCTAAGTGAGCTGAGCAACTTTTGTCATAGAACTGCATACCCAAAGTGGCTGTAGAGTGTTGTGGTGGGGTGGGGGGGACTTAGGCGATTTTGGGTCAAAAATAAAATTTTTCAAAAGTGGTAAAATTTGGTATCAAATGAAAGCCCTAAGTGAGCTGAGCAACTTTTGCGGTGTCGGATTTATGCCTTTCTCAACCGGAATTTAATGGATAGACATAGGCCAAACACACATATTATATATCCCCTTTTGTGCGGAGCATTTTTGTTACTTGTATGATATATACGTAGTATTTTATATGCTTTGCTATAGCCTTACTTTTACCGTTGCTTTCCGCTATCCGAGCACCAAACTATTTCTGCTCTAGTATGTGTACATACATGTAATAATAGCTTATGCAATCTTATTCTAGTTTTGTCTACCATTGCTGCTTGTATGAGTTTTTGATTAATAGCTGGCACATGCTGAAACGAATTAGGTTTTTGTCGCAGATATTTTCAGTGGATTTGTCTGTCTGCAGTATATACTACGTATTCTAAATTTAATGTGGCGCACGACTGTTTCTGTGTTCAAAAGGCAGTCAGACTATCATGTTATACAGTCTACACTAAAACGAAGAAAACCAGCCTGAGCTGCGCAGAATTTGCTTTTATGCGTCTGGTGTATTCAGTTTTTGATGCACAGTTATTCGCACATTTTTGCAGTTAAGTTTTTTATAAAATCAAACAGTTTCTTCTGGTGATATTAATGTCGCCTCGGCTATGCAATAGCGTTTCAGTGCTCAGCTCCTATTCGTAAATGGTGCTATATATATTTGCTGGCTTGGCTATGTAGTTTGCAACATTAAAATGCAGTAGATATAAAAACTGCAGCAAAATGTTATGCCTTCACATTTCTGCGCATTTCTAGCTTTCCAGTTCCAAATTGTTTTTAATTTACATAGGTAGCTGTTTAAATGCTTCATACTTCGTTTCTGCTGCGGATATAAACGTTTTGCGTAAGAAACTTCTTCCTATTGAATCTATTTACTCGGTGTGCTGCATCTGGTCTAAAATTAATGCTATCATTCTTGTAGCAGTGCAGCATCTTGAATTTTGTTTTGTTCGTTTTAGAAGCTGCTGCTGCGGCCGCTGCCACTGCCGCTGCAATGCAGGGTCTTCCGTTGACACAGGAGGCTCAGGATCAGTCTCGGAAGCGACGCCGGTCCCCGGATTCCTCAGCGTCAACGCCCTCCTTTCTGGCGGATTTGCTATGTCGAAGTCACACCTCTCTGACCAGCCCCTCATTTTTAGACACTGATCTTAGTCATAGCAAAAGTTTGGATACGCTCAGCTCCGGCGGACGCTCGAGTACTGGATCCATCGCCCATTCACTTGGTACAGGTGCGTATGTATGTTCGTACTTGCGCGGTTAGTAGACATCAACCTTTTTTCTTTTGTAGTTTTAACGTAATCTATAGTACGACCAAAAAATGTGTGTACAAACTTCGACCGTTTATAGCAGATTAGCCTTTGGAGTAAAGCCCAACAATATATATTTTTTTAGAATCCTCAGGAACTCGAGATTTCGAAAATCCGGAAAATTCCGGATTTCCTGGTTTCATTCACGGAAAATCTAAAATTTTTAGTTTTTCACCAAATTTTTATCGCAATCAAAATTTTGTTTTGACGATCGAATAGAGCTGGTCCCGCTGCATATTTTTGCTTTTACAAGTTTTTCACGAAAATGCACCCAGTTTCCGGAAATCCGGGTTTCCAAAATTTCCGGATTTTAAAAATTTTCTCCAATACCCACAAGATGGGCATCATTCGAAAGCTCTCATCGAGCTGAACAACTTTTGTAATAGAATGAACTCTTGAAAATGCACACATTTCCCGGAATTCGAGAAAATAGCATTTTCCGGGATTTTCCGGATTTTAAACATTTTCTCCAATACCCCATAATATGGGTATCATTCGAAAGCTCTTGATGAGCTGAACAAATCTTGTAATAGAAGCAACTCGCAGAAATGAGCCCACTTCTCGGAATTCGCTAAAACCTTCTAAGCTAGAGTGAAATCCGGAATTCGTAAATTTCGGGAACTTGGTGCATTTTCAGACATTGGTTCTATCACAAGATTTGTTCAGCTCATCAAGAGCTTTCGAATGATACCCATGTTATGGGGTATTGGAGAAAATTTTTAAAATCCGGAAAATCCGATTTTCTCGAATTCCGGGAAATGTGTGCATTTTCAAGAGTTCATTCTATTACAAAAGTTGTTCAGCTCGATAAGAGCTTTCGAATGATACCCATCTTGTGGGTATTGGAGAAAATTTTTAAAATCCGGAAATTTTGAAAATCCGGAATTCCGGAAACTGGGTACATTTCCGTGAAAAACTTGCAAGAGCAAAAATATGCAGCGGGACCAGCTCCATTCGATCGTGAAAACAAAATTTTGATTGCGATAAAAATTTGGCGAAAAACTAAAAATTTTAGATTTTCCGTGAATGAAACCCGGAATTCCGGAATTTTCCGGATTTTCGAAATCTCGAGTTCCTGAGGATTCTAAAAATATATACATTGTTGGGGTTTACTCCAAAGGTGGATCTGCTATAAACGGTCGAAGTTTGTACACACATTTTTTGGTCGTACTATAGTAAGCCAGATTTTACAGCAGAGTGTCCCTGACATCTGTCTGATAGATAAGTATATAAATTTTATAAAAATCTATAATAAGGACAATTTTGTGTACAATTATTTTGCATACTAAAGTTGGAGACTTGATTGTGGTTTATAGTAATTAACAGAGCATGTTATGGTATGGATGTTCGATTTTTGTGTTTTAGGTCACCAGGTCTCCCCTGCAGAATTATGGTTAATGCGCAACTCTCCCCTTTTCTTTAATAATGCTAATCCGCTTATACCACCATTTTCAACAGCCGCAAGTGCGGTGAGTTTGCTTTGCGTTCTTGTCTGAGTAGTTTATAGAATGCATGGCTACCCGTTCTTGCTCAAGGGTTCCGAAAATCTATCGCTACGGAGTGGCCTGTTTATTGCAGAGCCACAGCTTTCTGCAGCAAGACTGTTTAAAACTCTGGTTCGTTCCTCGCATTGGCAGCAGATTACGGTTTATAACATAACCATGTCCCGAAAAATAAGGATGAACTGTGTGTTTTGGCTTCAACCCACGGTTGGCTAGTGTGTGTTTATTCCCTGGCTCAAAGGGATTACAGAATGGTTCTTTGGGAATTCGAACGACTTCTCATTTTCGGATTAGACGTTGAATCCCTTGACAACTCGACCTTCCCGGTAGTAGGCACAATTACAATGATGAAATTGTTGCGTAATTAGGCTTTCGGATTTCCTTGGAAGCTTTTCAAATGGAAGCATTGCATATCTTAAGACAGGAACAGTCCGACTTAAAACGCTCCCGAAATTGCTCTATAATTTTAACCTGTTTTTATAGACTGTGTCTGTTTTAGAATGCTGCGGCTGCCTCTGCATGGTCTGCTTCCAACGGCTTGTCTCCCTTTGGTGGACTGTCTCCGTATGGCTATTTCGCACAGCCTGGATTCCCATTGGGACCCATGATGCCAGTGCCCGGTCTAGACTCGTCTGTTGCAGCCAGTACCCTGCCTGCGGAAACTGTTGTCCCCGGTGGACCATCTTCTACTAGTTCAACTGCAGGGGCTTCAGCAATCCCCTCCGGCAAGTCCAGCTCAGGAGCCTCCAATCAGATAAAGGTGGACGTCCTCGTTCACCAGCCCCACTCACAGTCTTCTGAGTCGGCGGATATTGATGTGTGTGGGACGGAAACGTTGCCAAAGGAAGAGCCAACGATAGTTGAGACGAACTGTCATTGGGATGATTGTACGCTGGAATTGGTCTCACAGGAGCAATTAGTTCAGGTATATTCGTAACAGAAGGAATGTCTTAACTGAGGAGAAGTTTCGAATCAGTGAACATGAGCTATAATTGTGTATGTTGTGTTTTGATAGTTACACAATAAAAGTGGTTTAAGAATATTGAGATTTCGGGATTACTTTTCGTGTTCGGTTGTCCCCCTTGACCGTTTCTTTTAACTGGCTATTTATTGTCGTTTTAGCATGTCCAAGATCATATCAAGTTCAATCGGCAAGAGTTCATATGTAAATGGCGAGACTGTCCCCGCGAACAGAAACCTTTTAAAGCTCAATATATGCTGATAGTACATGTGCGGAAACATACTGGAGAGAAACCTCATCGTTGTACAGTAAGCAGCTCAGGCATTTGTGTTTTTGTATTGGAATTAGCTTGCTGTTTGTGTTTGATTAATTACTGACTGGTGCTAGTTGCTTGTATAATAATATGTATCTTAGAGACGTCATTAGGTCAGAGCTAGTGGCTACAAGTATTGTGTCGGTAACACAACGCTTAGTACAGTTAGACTACTGCCGCTTTCTCTGATTTAAAATCATTCCCGTCTGTCGATTAATTTCAAAAATAATTGAGAGTTTCTTGTTGTTCTTGTTTGTTTGAATTTTGCACCTTACCTTTTCAGTTTGAAAATTGTGATAAGGCCTACAGCCGTTTGGAGAATCTCAAAACTCATCTGAGATCGCACAGCGGTGATAAACCATATCAGTGTTCTTGGCCTAATTGTGGCAAACGATTCAGTAATGCTTCTGATCGTGCTAAGCATCAGAATCGGACACATTCGGATAAGGTCTGTTCTTTGCCTTATTGACGTTGTACGGGAAATGAGCATCAATAGCTTGGTTTTTGCTGTAATGTATAGCTCACTTTGATAATTTAATAGAAAAGGGTTAGTTGCAACTTGTAGTTTGTCGGTACGCCACTGACGACGCCAGCCGAACCTAACTTGTATGACTGTGTTTGTAGCACATCGTAATGGAAGCTTTCATCTTTGTTACCTATAGAATCCTCAGCTTTCTGGATTAGCAACCAAAAATCGTATACAGGCAATACGTTAGTCTTCAGCAGGTCTATTAACAGTCATTTTATCATTATCCTACTTGCTAACATATACGTATATCTGTCCTTTCTTCCTTTAATTTGATAAATGCAAGAAGGCGAGTTTTTCGACACTGATATTTTGGACTAAATGATGGAGCATTTATCGAAATTACCATTAAACCTTTTCCAGAAGTTCGAGTTAATCTCGGCAGCTTTTCCAAGAGTTTCAGATGTCTTCAGATGCGCATCTTGTATCATAATTTTGACAACTTGTTTGCTATTCTTACTCTATTGGCGTTAGTCTCGCTAAACGGTACCCTTACCCTATATTCGTGACTGTTCAACTATTTTGGTAGGTTTTAGAGTGTTTTGATCTTAAATTTATTCTGTGAACTTCGACAATACTTTTTCGTTTTGTGGTTTCAGAAACCCTATGTATGTAAAGTAGAGGGATGTGTCAAAGCCTATACGGATCCTAGTTCACTTCGAAAGCATGTGAAAACAGTGCATGGAACGGATGCTTATAACAATAAACGACATAAAGGCGATAATAAGACGTTGTAAGTTGTGGGCTTTTGGTGTGTGCATTATTCTGTATTGTTAAGCGATTCTGATTGAAAATTAGGCTTGTGATCCTGGGAAGATTACAAAGACCCGTAGTTTTGAACCTTTGAATGAAAGACTTTCCACCGAACCTCACAGTTTGTTGTTTAGGACAGTTTTTTTAAATTTGCTTGGGGTGATATCGACTTCTCTCGTACCCACATATGATTCCCCACATTTCCGTCACTGCTTGCATTAACTTAACGTACGTAACGTTTTGCTGTTGAAGGACTCATCATGATTTGAACGGTAATCCGCATTTCCCAATGGGAGGCGGTAATCTTCCAGGTGGTGGTGTTTCTGGGTCAATGAACGGTAACGGTCCCATGTCCGTTGACAGTCTTCTATCTACGGGTCCTTCCAGTGATGACGTCACATCTCCTGGCACAAGCAGTGGTAGTGGTGGTTTCAGTCCCAACACTCGGATGGAACAGCTTAAAGTTGAGGTAATATTGCGATGACTTGATTCTTGTAATAAATGTTCGCTTGGTAAGGGATGCAAATGCATTTTCTATAAAAATTTTATTTTTTCGACTATCACGGTTTGACCGTTGCTTTCTGTCTGGCTGTTGCTGTTGGCTTTGTTACGACACATAATCGACGTGATTGGAATTTTTACCTCATTTTTAGGATTTTTAAGATCTTTTAATAAGAATTTTCATTTCTGCATTTTCAGGATGCATATGACTGGTCACCGTCTCAGAACGACAGTGGTGTGGAGTTGGCCGCTGGGGCTTCTGACGGCGGCTTTTCTGACCTGCCCTGTCTGAGCGAGGAAATCGCCCTTCCGACTTTGCCTCACCTCCCGGTCTCTGTCCTGGTTGGCGGAGATCCAGACGAGGAAGGCGATGATGTTTTTCAACCGGCCGTTCGTCACCCGCCGGGAGCGCTGGCCCCAGAGTCTAGACTGGCGGCGAAGCCGGTTGCACCTGTGGCTCCCTCAGCGCAGCTGGAACGCGTTGCCGGTATGTCATGCAATTTGCGACGTTTGTAGATAGCTAGCAATAATATCTTGTACGGAAGGCGTCACTTGCCCCCACGAAACTTGCCCCACGACAGGTGCCCCCAGCGACAGTTGCCCCCAAATTTAGAATTTTGTTTTGTAGTACTGTTTGTTCTGTTTTCGGATGTAGTTATTGGATTAAACGTTGAATGCAGACATGGAGGCTGTGTTATAACAGATAACAAATATAACAGCAAACCTAACGGAGGCTCTACTTTGGTGGTCAATTTTTCTATTCTTATTTCACCTCAAAGTTGCCAAAAAAATCTCTGAGTCTAGGGTTGAGTGTACTGTTAATATAACTTTAGTAATTTTGTAATATATAGTTTGTGTCTTTTTGGTTTTTGATGAAAAGGATTAAATTAATACACTCTGCTGTTATATCTGTTATCTGTTATAACACAGCTGACATGTCTGCATTCATCACTAATCAAATAACTACATTCGAAAACAGAACAAACAGTACTACAAAACAAAACAAAATTCTAAATTTGGGGCAACTGTCGCTGGGGGCAAGTGTCGCGGAGGGACAAGTGACGTGGGGGCAAGTGACGTGGGGGCAAGTTTCGTGGGGGCAAATGTCGTAGATCCTTATTATCCATCTTGTACTGATAAACTTAGATAAACTTAATTGAGCGTATTATTGGGACTGTTTGACCTCTACCAAAGGGGGTGTTCATTGCTTCTACTTCTTTTCAAACTGTTAAACTTTTTAAAGCTTCAAACGGAGTTAACACTCAGTTTATTAATGTTTTGTTTGTTTTTTAGAATACGTGTCCAATCATTCCCAGTCTTTTAGTCAACAGCCGGTGCAGCAGTCTTGTACAAAGGTTGCTTCAATCCCACACACAACAACACAAAGCCAAAACTGTAGTCATCAAGGTGTGTTTTGGTTCCCCATTGTTTACGGTTTGTTTGTCTGTAGACATTGTGGCAGACGTTAACTTTCGCCAAATAGTATTATAACGAGAATTCTAGCGATCTTATTTGTGGTTGTACACGAGGAATTCTTGCTGTCTTTGAATTTAAGTTTTTTCTTCAAAATTCATTTTTTCGTTTCATAATTTAAAATTTTCGATTGCCTATACCTATTTAATAATTTTAGGCTTGTTGCCTCCCAGTTCCGGTAAGGCTATGCCCACTACGCCGAACTGTCCCGAGTATCGACAGCGCACAATGAGCGAACGAAGCACCGCCAGTTCTTTCTATGGAAGTATGACCTCAGAGACCACATCATATCCACCTTCAGAACTGTCTCGTCCGGACAGTGTTCTCTCTACCGTAACCAGTCTGGATACTTCTGCTTCCGCCATGCATATGCGACGCAATAAGCATCAACAGCAGCAGCAGCAACAACAGCAACAGCACTTGCACCAACAGTCGCAGCCACAGTCACAACTGCAGATACGATATAACGCTATGCCGATCCGAACTGATCAGCAGGCGCAGTCGTCGTGTCCACAACCGAGTGCCTGTTGCGGTTACTATCAGTATCCGTCTTCTGCCTGTACCGACTATCGTAGTCATCACTGCAGCAGTCATGGGCCTGACTATTGCTGTTCATCCAACTATCCCCCACCTCCTCGACAGCATCCTCACATTCATAGTCATCAGTCTATGCTTTCTCCGGCCTATCATCCACCGCAACGCCACAGTTCCTGTTCCAGTCGTTCGGCCACTCCTCATGCCGCTTGCCAGATGCCGCCACCTTCTGTCGCTTACCAGGCCTATCCGCAGACGCCCTGCCACGTCGCTGCCATGGACCGTTACGGTTCCCTTCCACCGAACTGTACGAACTCTTGTTCGATGCCATTCAACAATCCCCCACCTCAGGGAGGTCCTGCCTATTGTGGCTGCCAGTCAGATCGCTGTCCCTCGTCAAATGGGGGAGGAGCTGGTTATCCTGATCCTGCCTTCCCGAAAGCCGATTATTCTTCCCATCACCTGATGCCTTCACAGCCGATGCTGCATCCACCGTCTCAGGCTTCTACTCAGGAATTTCCATCGCCACAGATCCAGCCGCAACCGCAACCACAGCTACAGTCACCGCTGGAAGGAGTAGCGTCCACTTCTGGCATACCTCAGATCATGTATAATGCGTCTTCTACTGGTACTCAGCCTAGTCTAACCCTACCTTCTCAGCGATATATGACTCCTCAGTATCCAACTGCTCCTGGTGCCTCTGCTTCTTCCTCTTCCTCCTTGTCTTCCTCGAATCAGTCTGCTATGCAAGGAACTGGGCCTTACAGTAACTGTTCGCAGTTTACTCAGTCGGCCCCCAGCGCGGGAGGACAATCCTATTTCCCAGGGACCTCTCATTCTGCCAATGATGATTCCGATCTCAGCTCTCTAACGGCACAGTTGCAGCGCATTTCCACTGTTAACGGCAACGGGTATAGCTATTCGGCTGGTGGCATGACCTACGGTCGACCACAACAGGCCGGCGTCTATCCGTCTGCTGGCAGCTCGGATCTTGTTGGAGCCAACTTTGCCATGGCAGATATGCAGTCCTGTTTGGCTCACCTACTTCAAGAGGAAGCATCGTTCATGAACTATCGTTGCCAGTCGTCACAGCAGCAACGTCATTAGACCTACCTGCATACCAGAACAGATGTCCATTTTTTGACAATAGAAAGCTATCAAGTTTTAATTAAATGCTATCATTTACATGTATATGCGTTTTTTGACAACTATCATTGCCTTTTTGGACATTTTCTCTTTTGTATATACGATATACGACTGTTTGTTTGCATTAGCGTAGTTTACGTAATCACCAAAATCTGGTTGTTTTGTTGTGCCTTTTAGTACAGTTTCTGTTCAACAGTTCGACTTCGTGCTCATACATGTTTCTGTAGAATTGTAGATTATTATATTGAAAATGTTCTGTATATTTTGTTTGCTATAATACGGGATTCCATCGATTTTTTCAAGCTACGTTTTGCATGTTGTGTTTTGACTTGAGAAGTTCTTGAAAACAGAAATATTAAATTTTAGTTTGTTATGGTTTCAGCAGGTTCTCTGAATCGGAACAAATTTATATGGCACTGGATTTTCTGCATTTTTGAGGTTACGTGTAACAGGTATACTTATCTATTGCTTTTGTATGATTCTCGGTGATCGTATTGTATCGTCTTTTGCCATATTATGTTGTTGCACCATACAATCTCCCGCGGGTGAATTTTAAGTTGTCTTCACTACCAGAGTACTTATCTCTGTCTCTTGCCACCCTGTCCCATGTCCCATGACAGACATTTGCATAATAACAATTATCTTGCCTATTGCATAATATATAATATACAAGTATATACTTTTTACATTTATACATACATATGAAATGTTGCTTCCTGTGCAGTGTATTATGTGTAGATTGGTGACAGATAGCGTTGAGTAATTTTACTAATTGTTAAGAAGAATTTTGACATCTTTAAGATGAGAACATTTTAACGTTGCTTGCTATTTGTTACTGTACTTTTGCTTGGGCATAGCTCACTGTTCTGCGCTGAACTTGTGTATGAGCTTGCTTTTTCGAGTTTTATGACATAATTAATGTCTTTAAACTAGTGTTGAGCTGTCTGCGTATTTTATTGCTGTATTCTAAGGACGTACTGAAGCTACGTTTAAGTTGGAGTGTAGTTGTATATTTGTGTGTTTGACCAGTTCGTTTCTCTTTCCCAGATTCAGTTAAGTTTGTTACGGTTTCTGTCTTTACGCTTGTGGAGTTGAGTTAAAGTGTTTAAATTTTGTTAACTTAAATGATCTTATGTTAATACCAAATTTTATTATCCTTAATAAAACAGTGAAAAGCTCTTCATCCATTACTGTGGTGCCTTTTATATTTGTCTTCAGCTTTTGTTTTCAATGGTTTTAACATATATTTGTTCGCATATTAACTTTTACATTATGGTAGCATCTTTTTCTTTGTATGTGCGACCTTGCTGAGTAAATATACGTTCTTGTTGTAGTAGGCGGTTACATCTATACTAGGATCGTTAAGTGGGACCGCTACTAAACGGTTGCCTAGACTTTGTCCCATTGGGATAGCTTTGGCACAGATTATGGAGCATGGGAGTCGCCAGAATAATTCCGTACAATGATCATACTTTAGCAGTCTCCCAGTGGTTTGCAGTGGTCAAGTTTGCGAGCCCAACCATCGTTTTTCTCAATTACCAACATTCAATATCTGCGGATAGTTGACCCTGGCTTCTAAGTAGCCATTTAGAATGATTATTAGTCAAATCTGCCCGTCTGTGGAATATACCAGACACCTGCATCTTTTCTGCATACAATGGAATTGCTCGCCACAGCTGAAGTTTTCTAGAAGTTTCAGCATTTTAGTGGAAAGAAAATTTTAATTCTGGTACAAGCTAAGGGGCTGTAATTTAGCATTATAGTGTTCCTATAGATGTGCACGTTTGTGCCAAAAGGGAAACATTTTGCCATATTTTGTCAACTTGAATTTCGACAGTTTCCGAAATTGCCATTTCTGGTCGGATCTACTGAAGTAGCGTAGTCAAAAGTAGCGAGTGTAGTCAGAGTAGCGAATAGCACTACCAGCACGCGAGTCAAAGTTTTATGGAACCGCCCCCAGGGCTTGGCTCGAACTTGGGCAGGGCCTCTGGCTTCCTTTGCGCTTGACTCAGACTCTAGGACCATCCTAAAATCCCTGCCCGAAATGTTGGTGGCTGAATCCCGGGTCGGATCCGGAAAATTTTTTAACGGCACCAGTGATAGATAACTTTGGTTTTGGCCACCCACCAGTAGATCACAAGACATCTAAGCAGCACTTTCAATCCAATGACTGAAACATGATCTTTGTATATATAAACAATCCAAAATAAAAAACATATTTCTCTACTAACGGAACCTGAATGTCACAGTGGCAGTATTACATAGTTGTATTAATTCCTGTTTGCCTGTTTCAAACCAAAGTATATATGTAGAGGTACCACCTCTCCTTTGGTAGTCTATTCTGATACTCTTATATGCGTATTCTGATCGGAATACTGTACGTTTCGTTTCGACACTGTCAAAGAATCGGTCGGTCTTCCTTCCGGCGATATTAAGGCTGACTCACACCTGTCCGTAACTTTCGTAAACTTAACCCATTTTATTCAAATTTTATATGGATGCATTTGAGTATATTTTTCTGATCGATCTGCAGCAAAATTTTAAAATTTTACAAATTTTAAATGTTTAAGTTTTCCAAGGGTGACCAAGGGAACCAAAAACAGTTATGTGTATGTCTCCAATTTCACTAAAAAGTTACACACCGCTGTTTTCTGGGCCGCTGAACACGAATCTGAAAATAGTTTTCCGCTTTTGCTATGTAGATACAAGCTTTAATGTTAAGCTTGTAAACTTTAGCTTATTTCCAGCTAACTAAAAGCTCGGGTTAGGTTGTGCCTCGGCGGACCATTAGGATTTGCTCAAATACCAAGAACCTGAATAATAAGAAGATATGGTTCAGAACGGCTCGTCTGCGGACCGGCAAATCGGCGATACTAAGGCAGACGCCCACTTGTCTATAACTTTTGCAAAACTTAATTTTGTATGGATGTATTTGACTGGAACTTAAAGTCTACTCTTGAAAAGTGTTTACTTATTAGATTACTTAAGTTTTAATTTGTTTACTGAACTTCTTTCTTTCTTCAACTGAACCTTTACCAATTCCGCCTACAACATCAACATTTTATCAGTTATGTAACCTATTTTTATCGGAGCTTTTGTTTTATGTCTTATATATATATTTTTTTTTTTTTTTTTTTTTTTTTTTTTTTTTTTATATATATATATATATATATATATATATATATATATATGTTATATGTATGTATGTATGTATGTATACGGGGGGGAAGCGACAGAAAAAGTGTATTGAAGATGCATTGTGTGCATTGCGACACAGGGTCTATTGCAAATTTGCTGTCCTATTGTATTTAGTTTGGGCCATGAATGAAGCAGTAGGAAACATGTCAAAAATAAAATCATGTAAACGTTCAAATTTACACGATTTTTTTGTCTTTGTAGCACGATTTTAACATGATTGGTTTTTATTTGACTGTTTTTACTGCTGGCTTTTTGGTTACAACCAGCAGCTGCATTGGCGTTCTTTGTACAGAGCCATGAATACATGAGCTTGTTAATATGCTGCAGAAATGTTTCTTGCAAGGTTTCCATTGAGCACAGTCTGATAGGCTTCTTAATAAAAAGTGCTTACCTACAAAGAAGCCGATTACACTATTTCTGCATGATTAAAATCGTGTAATAAAATCATGTAAACGATAATTTTTGAAGATCTTTTTGACACGGTCAAGTCAAAAAGTCGAAATAAAAAACTAAAGTTCATTGTTCTAATACCAAAATGTGAGATCTGGGTCGGTGGACGGCCACAGATCAGTGATTACGCAGCAAGCTCGCTTTACCCTGCCAGTTGTTCTGTTCTTCATGTCATTTCTCTTAGCACTCACCACTCACTAGCACGTCGTATGAGGGAGAAAATTCGGTGACTCAAAATAAATAAAAGTCTATGTAACTGATTCATAGATGCTTCTTAGCGCTCACCATTTTAGACGACTTTAACAATTCTGTTTCAATGAGCTATTCAGTTTGGTTGGAGCGCAAACTATCAAATTTCTCAACCTGACGCATGCAACGTACTTTATTCATCTTTCAGTGCGTATGTACGCGTTTCGTCATACTTTCAGACAAAGTATATATAGCAGTACAAGGCTAAAACTTTTGTTAAAACATTTACGCAGGTTTTGTTTCTGATATGTGTAGTTTTCTGTACTCTTTGTGTCGGGGCACGTTAATTATTTTTGCAGGTTTTAACTTTCTACTACCGAGAAACACTTTTTCCTTCAAACCTCTTTTGTCGACTCCCTCCCCAACTGGGACCAGTTCTGGAAATAAGCTGAAACTACAGTAATCCTCTGCTTTATTCCCCCCCCCCGCGGTGAGGAGGGTTTCTGCAATCTGATTGACTTTAGGCGACGCACCAAGTGGGGGCCAGCTAGTACACTCCCCCAACACCAAACAGGAAGGGGTTGTTGTCGAATCGAGCTACCACCCCCTCCCAGACAGGGGAATATTCCCGTATTGTGATCGGAGCACCGCTATGCAATGCTAAAATAAGAAACTCTCTTGGCTTATATATATACTCTTCTTCTTCTTAATTATAATAGAATTATGAAATCTTGCGACTGCCCAACTTCAAAGCGGAATATTTGCTTTGCCTTGCCAGGACTTGCAATTCGAAACACTAAAGCAATCTGTGTTGTTATAAACGTGAAAATTTACGCTTAGAATGAATTCCCCAGATCGGGAAAGAACCAATCGGGTGCACAAAAAAATCGGGAAAAACCGACCAGACAGTGACTAAAAGTTGGGCTGAATTAAACCGCAGACTGCGTTTTGCTTGCAGTTTAGCACAGACTGGTGTGTAGATACTGTAGAAGTTGTTGTTATCAACGAGTAACACTGGTTTGGAATCCCGAATAACATGTGTCTCTGAACGGGTCCTTAGCAACAAGGATCCAGTTTCTCCATGTGCTACAACACTTATGTATACATGTCTTACTTTGTTAAGTAAATGATTTTTAGAGTTAACGAATTATATACATTGGTTGGGCTGGTTATGTAAAAAATCATCAAAGTTCATTGTGGGATATTTACAAAATTAAATCATTAATATGATTATTCCGATTGTTCTGGTTTTGGGAGCTTTCAAATATACTCAAGCAGGTAAGTAAAACTTATTTCCTTTCTAAATTTAAAGCCTTACATAAATAGACAAAACTTGATATAAGATATGAAGTATAGAAATTCCCTTCATTGCAGTACTTCATATTGGGTGATTAAGGCCTCAGCTGGGCCAGTTTTGTAATCCTCCTAAGTCGTTAACGCGTCCAAGCTAAAAGGACTAAAATTAGAAACTAAAGTTTCAATTCCAGATTACATAGTATCTCCGGCACCAGCGGTTTAGGTCATGTCACTTGGTAAAGCAGATTTAAAATCCAACAAAATTAATGTCTAGGGAATGTTTTTATTTATATTCTAGGTTATTCACTCCGCAACAAATGCTGGGTGGATGCCTGTCACATTGAGGATGACGACGACATCAAATTCTTCGTTTTGGGTGACTGGGGTGGATTGGAGTTTTGGCCCTGGCGAACTCCGCAACAGCTGAGAGTTGCATCTCAGCTTTCGAAACGGCATCACGATGATGGCTCACATTTCTTGGTTGCTGTGGGTGACAATTTCTATTTCCGTGGTGTTACAGGGCCCTACGATATTAGGTTCAAGGTATGATGATATGAAACTATGAAATCTTATGTCACTCGATAAACAAGTACGTGTGCTACAAGTTAAACCTACATATTTCCTTCCACTATATACGGTTTCATCTGCATTCTGATTACTATATTCATATTATATTATTATATTATATACATTATTATATTCAGTATTATGCATTATTATATTCAGTCCATTATGATTATCTATAATGGTATTTAAGTATGTAACCAATGATCTTGTGGGGATTGGAATATCCAGAGGATTCTCCTTTGATTTTTATTTTCTGACTGTGACATCGAGATTGGCGACAAAAAGAGAATGTAAAAGTCAAATGCATTTGCACCAGAGCCAGAGATGAAACCGGGTCACTATTTACTGACCCGGTGACCCGGTGACCCGGTCGACCCCTGACCCGGTGACCCGGTGACCCGGTGACCCGGTATTTTTTGAAACCCAGGTTAAAGCTTGCAAAAAATTATAAGCACTTTATTGTGGTGCGGTGAGTGTTTTTTACCATTTTGGACATTTTTGTCAACTAAAATATTAAGTTAGGTAAAAGTTTTGCTTTCCTTAAAGTAGTAGCATCGGAAAGTGAATATTGTAAGTAAGCCGGAAAAAATCAAAACGATTTGCACGATTTTGCACTCAATAATGTGGAGTTAACTACATAGCTTTTTGAATTAAACGAATTGGAACAAAATACTTTGCCAAAGTCATAACATCATATAATTATAATCATTAGCACTTTTCTGTTTTATCATTATATATTTTAGTAAAACATTTCATTTCTTTGTATGATTGAAGTTTCACTCAGCGGAAATTCTTTGGAAATATTTTTTCGTATGGCTAGGATTCAGAGAATATGAAATAAAATCAATCACAATTGGTTCCTGAAGATATGTAGTAAGCCATATCAATTGCAAAAAATGCAAAGTAAAACTCAGAGTTTGAATACCTTGTTTTGCTGAGATTTACCTTCTTACCGAGATTTGAACCCACAGTCAGACTCTCCCCCTCCAAAAATAATAGCAGGAGCGATAAATCACTTGCACTAGATGGAGCATGAAGAATTTTAGGGATAGCCAATTTTAGATTTTGAAATAAGGATTTCAGACTCTCAGGGCCCATGTAATAGTTTTCATTTTCTAGTTAAGATTCAACGCAATCATTGTAGTTTCAAACATAGATCTAAGCTTGACAGGACATTACAAATATTATGAGGACACTATACTGCAACGACAAGCATTTAAAAAACTACACGAACACGATTAAGTTAAGAATATTTCTATTGCTAGTTATTGAGTATTGTTAATTCAGTTGGCAAAAATTCGTTGCTTAAATATCCTATAACAGCAAAAAAATTCCTCCAATCAAAAATACCGGGTCAACACCGGGTCTGAGCTCCTGACCCGGTGACCCGGTGACCCGGTCCATATAGTGACCCGAACTGACCCGGTGACCCGGTGACCCGGTGACCCGGTTTCATCTCTGATTTGCACCACCACTTGCACTTACGCTAATGTTTCAAAAATTTTCTTATAATTATTGCCATTTTG